>CM076584.1:1619464123-1619523922 GCA_034641835.2 Pinus albicaulis | reverse complement strand
CCACCCCCTTGCTCTACTCTCCTGCTCTCGCCTTATCCCTCCCACCCCCTTGCTCTACTCTCCTGCTCTCCCTCCCTACCTCCTCCCCCTCCCTCTCACCCTATCCCTCCCACCCCCTCGCTCTCCTCTCCCCCTCTCCTCCCTCCCTCCTCCCCCTTGCTGTCAACTTTTCCCCTCTCCCTCCCTCTCTCCTCCCCTTCTCTCTCTCTCTCTCTCTCTCACCATTTCTCTTCCTCTCTCTCTCTCTCTCTCTCTCTCTCATGACCTCCCTCCACCCCTCCATCTCTCTCCCCTTCCCTCTCTCTCTCTCTCTCTCTCTCTCACCCCCCTCTCCCTCCCTTGCCCCTTGCTCTCTCTCTCTCTCTCCCTCTCGACCTCTCTCCACCCCTCCGTCTCTCTCCCCTTCCCTTTGTCCCTCACTCTCTACCTCGCCCCCCTTCCCTCCCTCGCCCCTCGCCCTCCCTCTCTCCCTCTCCCTCTCCCTCCCACGCTCTCTCTTGCCTCTCTCTCTCTCTCTCTCGCCCCTCGCTTTCTCTCTCTCTCTCTCTCCCTCCTTCCCTCTCTTATCCCCTTCACTGTCCATCTCTCTCTCTATCTTCTTCCCAACCTCTCTCTCTCTCTCTCTCTCACACACACACAACCCTCCATCTCTCTCTATCTCCCTCCCTCCTTCCTCTCTCTCCCTCTCTCTCACTCTTTGTCTCTCTCTCGCCCCGCCCTCTCTTTCTCTCTCTCTCTCTCTCGCCCCTCACTCTCTCTCTCTCTCTCGCTCTATCTCCCTCCTTCCCTCCCTTATCCCCCTCACTCTCCATCTCTCTCTCTATCTCCTTCCCAACCTCTCTCTCTCTCTCTCACACACACACAACCCACCATCTTTCTCTCTAACTCCCTCCCTCCCTCCTCTCTCTCCTTCCTCTCCCGTCCCTCTCTCTCTCTGTCCCTCCCCCTTCCTCCCTCTCTCCTCACTCTCTCTCTCTCTATCCCACCCTCTCTCCCTCTCTCCTCTCTGCCTCCCCTATCCCTCTCTCTTTATGCCCCCCATCTCCCCCCTCTCTCTCTCACACTGTCCCTCTCTCCTTTCTCCCTCTCTCTCTATGCCCCCCCTCTCTCCACCTCCACCTCCCTCTTGCATTTGTCCCTCCAAATGGGATTTCCATATATAAAAATGAAAATATAAAATTATCAATACTAAAAATAACATTCAAAGTTATTCATATTCAATACATAAAATAACAATCTTCTAATTAATGTAAATTTTACCATAATTATATATATAATTGGAATAAAACCAAATAAACAAACCTCATATTAATAATATATATTAACATTAAACCCAAAAAAATCTATATAGGTGAAAAACATTTATTATCATAGGGTTATATCATATTTACAATATTTAACGTATAGGTGTACATTCTTATAATAATAATATTTTGAGAAACCATATTAATATATGGTAGAGAAAAAGATAGAAAATTAAAATAATACAATAAAAAATAATAATATTATATAATGAATTAGAAAATTGCTTGATATTACCCATGAATCAACTATAATTATATTAAAATATCATGAAAAAAAATTCCAAATAGAAATATGTTATTAATATACACACTACTGTATTTCAAAATGAATTTAATTAATATATACAATTATTTTAAAATATATAATTTTATAATTTTTTTTAATTAATTCTATTATATATATATATAGCACGCTTTGGTATATTCATGGAAAAGAATTTTACAGCAAGACCAATAGAGATGCAAAGTATTCGTTCTTTTATTACAGTTATTTTCGAAGATACTATGATTTGAATTATTTTCGGAGATGGATAAAATAAATCTGACTTACCTGGGCCATTACATAATTAAACAAATTAAAAATAAAAATAAAAAAATCGAGGCCTTAAAAGCACTTCATGCAGTAAACCCTAACACGTTTTTGGACCAATTTGGCAGAAATATATCACCCTGGCCATTGGAGAATCGGACAACATAATTTTTTGAACGTTGAAAGCATAATATTCACTGATTTAAAAAGAGAAAGAAGGTTTCTCAGTTGGCCTAGGCCTAGTATCCACTGAAGCCTAATATCCATTGATGCCGACTCCGAAGCTCACTGACGTGCTTGGCAGCAGAGCACAATTTATATTATATTACCTGCATAACATATTTATATTTAGAGCATAAATTTTCCACATGCCCATACGGTGAAACGAAATCATGAATACATTTTGTGATGGACAAACAATTTTGTCCAGGGAAATCGAAGAATTGGATAAAATTAATAGGAACAACAGAAAAATAAGAATATAGGGAGAGAACAAGAGATAAACAACTTTGGATATACTTGATCGCCTAGCTAGTAACTGACTGACTAAATTAACATTATGTGACTCGGAATAATTCTACAGGATTCATCTAGATGAAAAATTTGAAGTATACAGGAAACACAGATAGTTGGGAAATACAATAAAATACCAAATAGCAATACAAACTAATACCTATAGAAAAGAAAAGAAAACGATAATAGGAAAGGTAATATTTATCTACTTGATGTTGTTCAACCTATTCTCTTTCTCATAATTCCAAGACTAAAACATGAAATTGTCGCTACCTTGTTCGCCATTTCATGCTTAGCAGACCAGCAAACCAAATAAAAGAAGAGATTTTCATGAAAGAAACACCAAAATAATAACTTATTACGTTCCTGTTGCCAAAAAAAATTTAACAAACAAAATAAATTTTCATTATGGATGACATGACAGGAAAGTTTACGTACCTCGAACCATGCTGGAACGCCTCATTTTCTGAATAAAGAAGGACAACAAAATATTCGCATACCTGAAATAAACCCTTCTTTCTGAATAAAGAAGGACAACAAAATATTCGCATACCAACCTATTGAACCTGCAAGCAGCCATACAGACCTCCAATATAGACCGGCATACACAGAAGCATAGACATCTACGCTCCACTGAACATACCATCAAGACACAGAGAGAGATATATCAAGAAATCAAATAAATGTAGACATGTTAGGCGGTCACCCCGATCATAACCGTTAAAATTACCGTTACATTGCCCTGCGGCTACTCAGTAAATTTAAAATCATCGATAGAAATTCGTTCCAACCTATCCCACCTGTCGCAACTCCTCCCTCTAGTAACGTTTTGGGTAATAAATACACATGGAGAGTATTGTGCACAGAAAACAAAAAACAGTTTGTTACGATAATAATTACACATGCCCGAGAAACACGGAAGTATTGTGCACAGAAAAACAAAAAGTAGTTTGGTAATGATGTATTAGGAAAGTATTGTCCACGAAGAAAGTAAAAGCAGTTTAGTAAAGATGTAGTGTAGGCCCTAGGGCTTAGTTAGCCAACGTGGAAGCAAATACAAATTGAAAAATAATTGCAGATAACGGGAAGAAGAGCGGGGATTCGGGACCACACAATCGTTACATGCTGGTAACGATGTATTAGGAAAGTATTGTCCACGAAGAAAGTAAAAGCAGTTTAGTAAAGATGTAGTGTAGGCCCTAGGGCTTAGTTAGCCAACGTGGAAGCAAATACAAATTGAAAAATAATTGCAGATAACGGGAAGAAGAGCGGGGATTCGGGACCACATAACTGTTGGCATGCTAGACGATGGCAGTACTAATATTGCGACCTCATTTTCTTTTTCTTCCTATTAAGAAAATGGCATACTCTATTTCCTTTTCCTGGATGGATTTTTAATGGCTAGACTCCAAACCAGGGGAAGTGAAAATGGTTGTGGATATCTCGTTTGTATATATTATTTATCTCATCTTTGACTGAATGTGTTTATTGTATTTTAAAATTGAATGTTTCGCTTATATGCACTTGGTAATTTTAAACGTATTTGTATTTATATTTTTTATTTTTTTGGGTTTCTATTTTAGTTTAAAATAAATTAAAATATTATTAGTCAAATTTATTATATATATATATATATATATATATATATATATATATATATATATTTTGTGGTTATATATAAGTTTATATATGTATGTATGATTGTATTTTGTTTATATATATAAAACTGAAAACAAATTTATTTAAAGAAGTAAAATATAATTTTTTATGGGTAAAAGTATATATAAACTTGGTTGTAAATGTATGTAATATTTTAATTCTTTAATTTAAAAATTTAAAGAATATTTTAATGATTTTGTTTATATAAAAAATAAATTATATTTTATTATTGAAACTATTATAAGATGAAATAGAATATAGAAGGGTGTAGACTTTAAAACCAAAAAAAATCAAATATTTAAATTTGAAAGTGTAAATGAATATATCATTTTATATTTATAATTTCTAATTGAAAATATAAAATAGTATAAATTTTTTATATTATATTTGTATTTTAATTTTGCATGATTTTCAAAACAAAAATCAAAGTGTTTATTCCTAATAATATTATGTGGCTCACATAATATTAAAAATACTTTTGAGATAATAGAACTCAATGTAATGAAAGAACAATTTATTTTGAGATAAACGAGGCACCAAGGGTTTCTGTTAAACCTACTAATATAGGGTTAGCCTGTAATATAGGGTTAGCTATTTCGTGATTTGTTATTATAACTTAAGAAAAATATTAGATTGGATGAACATGTAAATGAATATGTAATAGAAATATAGATTGTTTTTTTGCACACTGAAATTCTCATAAGTTAATGATCAAGTGTTAGACGATTGAAATGTTTTATTCCATTACATCCATGTAACTACCTAACTAACTCACCAAACCCTATTAATGTTTCTTCCACCTAACTATGAAATAAGATATAACCTAAACAAAAATGTATAGCAACTATCACACTCGACATTGACACTGACCTCATTGAAGTGGCTACCTCAAACAAATCTAGTTTTGTTAATTCGTGCACAAAAGGAATTGTTGTTTCCATAAACCAATTGCTACAACTTCTCCAAATATTGAGTTATATCTGTAATCTAGCGATTTTGACTCGGCGTACCATTTACCTGTTGTTTTGAAGGCCATTGTAGCTCTTGTTCCACGCCATTGTAGCTCTTGTTCCACTCTACATTTGACATAAGTTACTTTTCTTCTACTGGTTTTGTACAATCTTGTTGCTTTTTGGTTAAATTTGAGCATTGGTGGTGGGCTATGGTGGTAGCGAACACCAAAAGGATTCGACGTTTCTCGAAATAGATATTTGGAAGCTTGCCAAAAATGTCATTCAATTTCAGTGGCGTCCTCTGGTGCTTTTTCAAAGGGAATATCACGGATCGTGCTCTTTTAATGGAGGTCCTGACGTGCCACGTGACTGAACTGTTAGTGTTCTTCCTATGTGTGTTATTTATTTGCCCTAAATTGTTTGAAAGATT
Source organism: Pinus albicaulis (assembly GCA_034641835.2). Classification (NCBI taxonomy): domain Eukaryota; kingdom Viridiplantae; phylum Streptophyta; class Pinopsida; order Pinales; family Pinaceae; genus Pinus; species Pinus albicaulis. The sequence goes on along the minus strand of CM076584.1, from coordinate 1,619,518,534 downwards.
GTCACAATAAAATATATTTTATCCCAAGTTTCCAATAAATAGAGTTTCCACGTGGTATTTTTCACACTAATTTAGGATTGGAAGTTTCCAATAAATACAGAGATTCCATGTGATATTTTTCACACTAATTCTAGTATTGGAAGTTAAACACGGTAAAAGTTTTTGAAAGATTTTCTCAACAAAATAAATTTTAACACTAACTTAATGATTGGAAGTTTCCAATAAATACAGAGCTTCCACGTGATATTTTTCACACTAACTCAAATTTTAACACTAACTTTAGGATTGGAAGTTTCCAATAAATACAGAGGTTCCACGTGATATTTTTCACACTAACTCTAAGATTGGAAGTTAAACACAGTGAAAGTTTTTGAACGTTGTCTGAACAAAATAATTTTTCCTCCGTGAGATTTATCTGTTTCATTTTTTTTATAGTTGACTTATAATAAATTATATTTTTCATTTTCATTTGGTACAATGTATCAAATAGCATCATTTCTACATAACGTTGGTAGCAAGACAAATGTTACCGAGGATTTGGCAAATGTTACTAGTAATAATAGAGGATTTGGCAAATGTTACTGGTGATAATAAATACATGACAATTTCATTTCCATATAGTTGAATTATAATAAATTATATTTCTCATTTTCATTTTGGTATAATGTATAAAATAGCAGCTTTTTCATAACGCTGGTACTGGCAAGACAAATGTTACCCAGCGCCTGTGGTGAAATGTTACCCGGTGTCTACGGTGAAATTTTCTTTGGGAGAGGACTTGGTAGTTAAAGGATTATCGCAAGATTGCGGTGAAATCTTCTTTGAGAGAGGACTTCGCAGTTAAAGGATTAAAATATTATGGCAAAATTGTGGTGAAATATATTTTGGAAAAGGACTTGGTAGGTAAAGTTAAAATTAGCTCTACTTTATAAATTAAACAATTGAAATTATGGCAATATTGTGGTGAAATCTTCTTTGGGAGAGGACATGACAGTTAAAGGATTATGGAAATATTGTGGTGAAATATTATTTGGAGAGGACTTGGTAGTTAAAGTTAAAATTAGCGTAGTTTAAACACTTTATAAATTAAACAATTGAGATTATGGCAAGATTGTGGCGAAATCTTCTTTGGGAGAGGTTTGGGCAGTTAAAGTTAAAATTAGCGTAGTTTAAACACTTTATAACTCAAATAATTGAGATTATGACAAGATTGTGGTGAAATCTTCTTTGGGAGAGGACTTGGCAGTTAAAGTTAAAATTAGCGTAGTTTAAACACTTTATAAATTAAACAATTGAGATTATGACAAGATTGTGGAAAAATATTCTTTGGGAGAGGTCTTGGAAGTTAAAGTTAAAATTAGGGTAGTTTAAACACTTTATAAATTAAATAATTGAGATTATGGCAAGATTGTGGTGAAATCTTCTTTGGGAGAGGACCTGGCAGTTAAAGTTAAAATTAGCTTAATTTAAACACTTTTTAAATTAAATAATTGATATTATGCCAATACTATGATAAATTTCACAAAAACTTAACCGTCTTTTTTATATTTTATATTTTATATTTTTTCCATACTCTTAACCACAACACTCCACAAGCTAAATGGTTTTAACACTCCACATGCTAAATGATTTTAGCATCTCAAAATGAAATTTTATTTCCTTTTAGAAAAAACTAAAGTGAAATAATACTTTTTCCCAAATAAAAAAATTCATTTAAAAAAATTAGAGTGAAATTACAATTAAAACAAAAAAAACAATAGAAACATATATTAAAAAAATTGAACAAAAGTATATAACATCCAATAAGATTATGGTTCTTTAAATAATAATATAAAAACACAAAAAATTATATAAAATAACTAATATACAAAAACATATATAAAAACTCTCTCTCTCACTCTCACTCTTGCTCTCTCTCATTCTCGTTCTCTCTCCCCCTCCCCCTCACTCTCTCTTGCTCTCCCCCTCTCTCTCAATCTCACTCTCTCTCTCTCTCTCTCTCTCACATACTCTCTCTCACACTCTCTCGCTCTGTCACACACACACACTCTCTCTCTCTCTCACTCTCCTCTACCGCTCGCTCCCTTTCCCCCTCCCCCTCACTCTCGTTTAATATTCCTCTCTCATTCTCTCTCCCTTTCTATCTCACTCTCTTAAGCTATCTACAGGTCTCTCTCTCTCTCTCTCTCTCTCTCTCTCTCTCTCTACCTTGCTCCCTCCCTCTCTCTCTTTTTATCTACCTTGCTCCCTCTCTCTGTCCCTCTCACTCTCCTTATCACTCAGGCACTCGCCCTCTTGTTGGAGTTTTCTAACATAAACAAGAAAACATTAAACAATTAACGCACAGCAGAAAAACACATCACATAAGAGACACAGGAGTTTTACCGTGGTTCACCCAAACCTCCTGGGCTACGTCCACACAACAGGGCAATGGCAATCTTATTAATTCAAACAGGAGATTACAATTCTCACACACTCTCTCCAAAACATCCGTATGGCTATCTGTTATATAGCAGGAGAATCTAACAGCTCTCAACTCAAATTTAGCTAGCATTAACTCCCTCCCAACAAACTGGAGTTAATCTAGCAACAATTTCCTAATTTTTGTCACCTACTGAGATTTTTCCTATTTTATTTAGAACAGAAAATCTCAACAATCTCCACCTTGACAACAATTAGCCTGATGCCCTGTTATTATTATTTTATCTCTTCTGCAAGCCAAGAGAAGCCAAACACCAACACAACTTCTCCAACAAAACTGGTTTCGTGAACATGTCTGCACAGTTTTCCTTTGTATGCACCTTTTCAAGAGAGACTCCCCTTTCAGTAATAACCTGTCTTACAAAATGATACTTTATTGGAATATGCTTTGATTTACTATGATAGGCCAGATTCTTAGCCAAATGTATTGCACTTTGACTATCACAAAGTAACCTGATGTTGTCCTGTAACCTACCAAACTCACCAAGCAAACCTTTCAACCAAACCGCCTCTTTGCAAGCATGAGAAGTAGCAATGTATTCTGCTTCAGTAGTGGATAAAGCAACAATGTTCTATAGCTTTGACATCCAGCTAATAGCTCCACCTGCAAGAGTAAAGACGTACCCTGAAGTTGACCTCCTCTTATCCAAATCACCTGCAAAATCGGAATCAACATATCCGCAAACAAATTCACTACTCTTATTGTAAGTAATACAATAACTACTTGTGCTTCTCAAGTACCGAAGCACCCATTTCACTGCTGACCAGTGTTCTTTACCCGGATTTGCCATATACCTGCTGACAACCCCAACTGCATGTGAAATATCTGGTCGAGTACAAACCATCGCATACATCAAACATCCTACTACATTTGCATATGGAATTCGAGACATATAATCCTTTTCTTCATCTGTATTAGGACATAAACCCGAAGAAAGCTTGAAATGGGAAGCGAAAGGGACTGACACAGGCTTCACATTATTCATACCAAATCTCAAAAGTATCTTCTCAACATACTTCTGTTGTGATAGCCATAGCTTACCATTACTCCTGTCTCTGAAAATCTCCATGCCCAAAATCTGTCTTGCTGCTCCTAGATCTTTCACATCGAATGTCCTTGCCATCTGAGTCTTCAACCTGTTGATCTCATCAATGCTTTTGCTTGCTAAAAGCATATCGTCAACATACAACACTAAGATAATGAACATGCTATTTTTCAATTGCTTGAAATACACACAATGATCATATTCACTTCTAACATATTTCTGACTCAACATGAAAGAATCAAACTTCTTATACCACTGCCGAGGCGACTGCTTCAGGCCATATAATGACTTCTTGAGCCTGCAGACAAATTTCTCATTGCGATGCTGAACAAACCCCTCCGGTTGTTCCATATAAATTTCCTCATCTAGATCTCCATGTAGAAAAGCAGTCTTAACATCTAGTTGTTGTAACTCTAAATCAAACAAAGCAACTAAAGCTAAAACAATTCGAATTGAAACAATTTTAACCACTGGTGAAAAAATCTCATGAAAGTCAATACCGGCTTTCTGAGAAAACCCTTTTGCAACCAGTCGCGCTTTGTACCTGTCCTCAGTATCATTCACACCCCGTTTCAGCTTGTAAACCCATTTACACCCCACAGTTTTCCTGTCTTTCGGAAGCTCAACCAGATCCCATGTGCCATTCTTACCTAAGGCCATCATTTCTTCCTTCATGGCTGCTTTCCACTTGTCACTTTTCGAACCTTCTATAGCTTCCTGATAGCACAGAGGTTCATCATCGTTAGCGGTCAAAGCAACTGAAGTAACATAATCATCATACCTTCTCGGTGGCCGTTTGATTCTTGTCGACCTCCTTAAGGATGTTTCTGGTTGACTACCATCTGTAGGAACTTCTTGCCGATCAATATCTGAGACCTGTTCATGATCTAAACCTGAACCCTGTTCATGTTCTGATTCTGAAACCTGTTCATGACTAGTATCTGAACTATGGTCATCATGACTATCATTAGAAGTGCTATCAAACTGAATGTGCTGAAAATCAAATACATCATCCTGTTTCAATTTTCTATCTACATCTAACTGTACAAGAGATGATTCATCAAACTTTACATCTCTGTTGATGATGATTTTGCGGGTAGTAGGATCCCACAATCTATATCCCTTTGTTCCAACACCATACCCAACAAAGATATACTTTTTAGACTTTGGATCTAACTTAGTTCGCTGATGTTTAGGCACTAGAGCATATGCATCACAACCAAACACTCTGAGTTTAGAATAATCACAAGGGTGTCCTTTCCATACCTCTTGCGGAATTTTGCAGTCTATCGCTGTTGATGGCGACCGATTTATCACATAACAAGTTGTAGCCACAGCTTCCGTCCACAACTCTTTTTGCAACCCGGCGTTACTCAGCATACTCCTTGCTCTCTCTAGAAGAGTCCTGTTCATGCGTTCAGCAACTCCATTTTGCTGAGGAGTGTAAACCGTGGTCTTATGTCTCTCGATCCCTGCATCCTTGCAATAGCTGTCAAACTCCTTGGAAGTAAACTCACCACCATTGTCAGTTCTTAAACACTTTATTGTTCTACCAGTGCTGTTTTCTACCAATGCTCTAAACTGTTTGAAAACTGAAAAAACACCAGACTTCCTTTTCAACATGTAGACCCACACCTTCCTAGAAAAGTCATCAATAAATGATACAAAATACGACGAACCACCATATGACGCTGTAGGAGCTGGACCCCAAACATCTGAATGAATATAATCAAGTATCTCTTTACTAGTATGTTTGCATGTTTTAAATTTTTGTTTACTTTGTTTTCCAAACAAGCAATGTTTACAGAAATCTAAATTTCCAGACCTTAGATTAGGAAGTAACTTGCGATCAGCCAAAACTTTCAACCCTCTTTCACTCATATGCCCTAATCTTTGATGCCATAAGTGAATGGAACTACTGTCATGTTCAGACATAGTAGACACATGAACTGACCTTGTTCTTCCTTCTAACTGAAACAGATTTCCTACTTTCTTAGCTTTCATTACTAGTAAAATACCTTTATAGATTTTCATAACTCCACCTTGAATTACAGTTTTATATCCATTCGTGTCAAGTGCTCCCAGTGAAATTAGATTTTTTCTTAAGCCTGGAACATGTCTCACATCTGTTAACAATTTAGTTGTGCCATCAAACATTTGCAGTTGTATACTTCCTATCCCAACAATATTAGATGTGACATCATTACCCATGTACACGACTCCATCATTAACTGATCTATACGTCTTAAACCATTCTCTATGAATGCACATGTGGTTTGATGCACCGGAATCTAACAACCAATGTTGATCATGATTTGACATATTAACATACAACACTTCGTCGCTCATACCTGAACCAGATGCCGAACCTGTATCTGTCGCATTTGCCTCCTTCTTCTCTGTCGAAGAATCTCCTTTCTTCTCTGTTTGCTGTCTCTTCCAGCAGTCTTTCTTCAAGTGCCCCGATTTGCCACAAAACCAGCACTTTACTTTGCTCTTCTTCCCTTTCGACTTTGAACGCGAATCGATGTGCTTACCCCCGTGAGTGTCTCTCTCGAGCGAACACCGGCCATCATTACCTCTCGGACAGAGTGATAGCCACACTGCCCATCATTCATCCCTTCGCAGCTTCTCATCCAAAAAGTATCCAACACACCAGCTTCATCTAAGTGGCGGACAGACAACACTTTCAACTTAGGGGTTTGACCACACTCAACGCACAGGTTGAGACACCAACAAACCTCTGCGCCTAATTATTGAGCTAAACAACAGTAAGCATTAATTGGCTCAGCTGGCGGTGAGAAAACTGCATGGTTGCAAGAGATCACAGTGATTGATTTTTATCAGAGTCCTCCTAGAACACATAACCTTACGCTCCACACAACAGCAACCCCAATCTTATTAATTCAAACAGAGATTACAATTTCACACCCACTCCAAAACATCCGTATGGCTATTCATATAGCAGAGAATCTAATGAACACCAACTTAAATTTAGGATGCATTAACTCCCTCCCAACAAACTGGAGCTAATCTAGGAACTAATTCCTAATTTTTGTCACCTACTGAGATTTTTCCTATTTTATTCAAAACATAAAATCTCAACACCTCTCCCTTTCACTCTTTCTCTCTCCACCCTCTCACTATCAATCTATATATCTCTCTCTCTCTCTCTCTTTCATCTCTCTCACTCTCTCCCTCTCCCCGTATATCTCTCTCTGACACACACACTCTCTCTCTCTCTCTCCCTCCCTCCCTCTTTCTTCCCACCAATATCTATCTCTCTTTCTCCCCCTCGCTCCCCCCTCACCGTCGCTCTCAATCTCTCTCTCTCTCTCTCTCGCTATACCCCTCTCTCTTTCTCTCTCTCTGTCTCTCTTTCTCTCTCTACCACACCCCCTCTCCCTCCTCTCCCTCTCTCTCTCTCCCCGTCTCTCTCCCTTCTCCCCCAAGAAGCTCTCTATCCCTCCCTCCCCCCCCCTACCTTTCTCTCCCTCTCTCCCTCTCTCCCTCTCTCTCATTCCCCCTTCCCACCTAGTTGTCTAAACCCCTCCCTCACTTGTAAATGAATATATAATTTTATATTTTAAAATTTTAATTGAAAATATATAATAATATAAATTTTTATATTATATTTGTATTTTAATTTTGCATAATTTTCAAAACGAAACTCAAATTGTTTATTCCTAATAATATTATGTGGCTCACATAATATTAAAAATACTTGAGATAATAGAACTCAATGCAATGCAAGAACAACTTATTTTGAGATAAACGAGGCACCTGAGGTTGTTGTTAAACCTTAGCATGTAATACATGGCTAGCATGTAATATAAGGTTAGATATTTCATGATTTGTTATTATAACTTAAGATAACTATTAGATTGGATGAACATGTAAATGAGTATGTAACAAAAATATATATTGTTCTTTTTACACACTGAAATTCCCCAAAGTTGATGATTAATTACACCATAAGGCATATTTATTTCAAAACAAATCTCCTAGCTATCACTCTATCTCTCTCTGCACCATTGGATCAAGTGTTAGATGATTGAAAAGTTTTAGGCCATTAGATCCATGTAACTACCTAACTAACTCACAAAACCCTATTAATGTTTCTTCCACCTAACTATGAAATAAGATATAACCTAAACAAAAATGTGTAACAACTATCACACTCGATAGTGACCTCATTTAGGTGGCTCAGAGCCTCAAACAAGGCCAGTTTTGTTATTTCGTACACAAAAGGGATTGTTTTTTCCGTACACCAATTGCTACAATTTCTCCAAATTTTGAGTTGTATTTGCAATCTGACGATTTTGACTCGGTGTACCATTTCCTTGGCGTTTTGAAGGCCACTGTACCTCTTGTTCCACTCTACATTTGACATAAGGTACTACAATCTTATTGCTTTTTTGTTAAATTTGAGCATTAGTGGTAGGCTATGGCAATGGTAGCGAAGTCCAAGAGGATTTGTCAATAGTGGGTTATGGTAATGGTAGCGAACTTTTTTTCCTTTTCCTTCATGGATTTTTAATGGCTAGACTCCAAACCAGGGGAAGTGAAAATGGTTGTGGATATCTCGCTTGTATATATTATTTATCTCATCTTTGTTTGAATGTTTCGATTGTATTTCAAAATGGAATGTTTAGCTTATATGTACTTAATTTCAAACGTATTGATATTATTTTGGGTTAGAATTTTAATTTTAAAATATTATTATCTAAATCTATTTATTTTATATTTATTTTTGTTATATATAAATATTTTATTGTATTTATTTTATATATATATGATTGCATTTTGTTTATATATATATAAGACTGAAAACAAATTTACTTAAAGAAGTAAAATATAATTTTTATATCGGTAAATATATATAAATTTTGTTGCAAATATATGTCAATTTTTTAATGATTTGATTTATATATAAAAAAAAAAATTTATTTATATGTAAAAGTATTTTGGAAATCTATCAATATATTATAAAATTTTACATAAGATGAAATAGAATATAAGATGGTGTACGCTTTAAAATAAATAAAAATCAAATATTTAAATTTGAATGTGTAAATGAATATTTAATTTTATATTTTTAATTTATAATTGAAAATATATAATAATATAATTTTTATATTACATTTGTATTTTAATTTTGCATGATTTAAAAAAAAAATTAAAGTGTTCATTCCTAATAATATTGTGGCTCACATAATACTAAAAATACTTTGAGATAATAGAACTCAATGCAATGCAAGAGCAACCTATTTTGAGATAAACTAGACACTCAAGGTTTTTGTTAAACCTACTGTAGAATAAAGTCTCAATAAGAATGTTGGGTTAGCATGTAATACATGGTTAGCTTGTAATATAGGGTTAGTTATTTCATGATTTGTTATTATAACTTACGATAACTACTAGAAATTGCACCACATGTTGCAAAGGAAACACCGTAAGGTTGTTGTATAGGAAAGAATAACATTAAGAAAGAAGAGGTAGTAGGAACTTTCTCAGCTCCAACTGATCCTTTAGAATAACGGGTCGAGAATTATGTTTACTGGACCTCAAATCAAAATATCCATATTGGGTAATAAATGTGGAACAAATTCTTTGTTATTAATTGCGTGTAAAATGTGTTTTTTCATAATGGATGAGACATTTTGGCCAAAGTACTCAAGACCTCTATATGACGAAATTTGCATGTTTATTTTTTTCTTTTCTGCACGAAGTATGTACTTGGTTCTTATGATCAAGTTAGGCAGACTTCACCCTTCCATGAAATTATTTTCTTCTATCATATTCGCAATGTTGAATTCCTCTGATACTACTCCAAGAACTCTGAATCTGCTCTACAGCTAGAATTATTTAATGGAATAAAAACTTATCAATATGACATGTTTTACTTCATAAGAGACTACTAAGAAGCTTGAGTATGGTAAATCCACCTTCACTTGTCATTTGAACATAGAGTATAGAGTTATCGTAATAGCCAATTTTATGGATACGAGACATTTGATCCCTATTTAACCCTTGGGGATGATTAATTAATCTTAGTTCACATAATTTATATTAATAAACTGTGTACAATCATATTTTCATAATTCTTCTTTGAAGAACCAATATTCCACTTCTTTGGAACTTTCCACCTCAGTCATAACAAACATCATGAAGACCCAAAAGTATGAAGAAAAAATCAGCTCATAATCAGGGAATCCAGGGACTTCTTTAAGGATCATAATTCAAGACTTTAGTGGCTTTTAAAGATCATTTATTTTCCTAACAAATAAAAAGAAACAATCTAATTTTGTAGTAAAAAGAATGGGAACAAATTTTAAATGTAATAACTACCTTCCCTAGTGATACTACATTTTTGTTTTGAAATGAAATTATTTTCTCAATCTTTTAAATAATAGATTCCTCCCAAGTGACCCTTTAGAGATACCTTTTTTTTTCAGTTGATTTCAATAGGTAAGTGTCTTTTGCAGAGTGACTAAATTTCAAATGAAAATAACATTGAGGAATCTCTTCTGATTTTCTCATGTGGGCCTTCTTCAATTGATGAGGTAGTAGGAACTTTCTCCTCCAGAATAAACAATGGAGAATTATGTTGAGTGAAATACTACTCATGTAACTTTGAATCCTCCTTAAAAATGGAATGTTTCTCTTCCTATAACTCTATCTCAGGTTATAGTTCTAGCTTTCTCTTGTTTATGAATAAATTGTCTCTTTATCACTATTGTCTGTCTCTTTTTGAGCGCTTTCTTGAATCACTGAGATAATGTAGCTCATATGGATTCCAAAATCCCCGAGTAACCCATTTTATGCAGAGTCCTCTTATGTTTTTAATTCTGCTATTTGGTCCTCCATAGCCTTGTCAACGTCATTTCCTTCTAAAGAATCATACATTCTTGATAAGTATCCATTGTCCTGCTTTTCTTCTTCCATATACTTTAGATCTAGATGAATGGAACATGAGACAAGATTTGTGACATTTTCCAAATTCCAAGTTTTTTCATTGCACTTATGATGTCTCTCAGGGAAAATAGATTCCATACAATCAACGTTATGCCTTTTTAGGGCTTGTTGTAAGGTTGGAAGCTTCTCTTCACCATGTCTCCTTTCTTCTATATCCTTGATTTTGATACAAACAATTGTTACCTACCCCTTTAAAGGTAAATTTATTGTTATTTAAGAAATGAGAATTATGAACATTCATCATTATTTCTCAAGATAAATTTGGAAATTTAAAAAAATCAGATATTTTAAAATTTTTCATTATTAATTTAATTTTTACATATTAATAAATAATACTCATGAATTATAAAACAATTGTAACATAAATAATATATAAGAGAAAAAACCATGCATTTTTGGAATAATAAAATAATTGTAACAAAAATAATACACAAAAAGAAAAACTATGTATATTTGGATGTCTGAAAATTTAGATATATTTTATTAAGTAAAATTTTAAAAGAATAATAGTTATAAATATTTAAAAATAAATTTATTAAATAATTAATTTAGATCTAGAGTTAACATTTATTTATGCCATATTAGTCCACCCATAAAGAAACTACATTCCACATGAATACCATGGGTCAATACCATGGGCTGTATTTATAGTTTATCATTATTTTATTTTACTATTTTTATTTTTTATTGTATTTTGACCTAGTTAAAAAGTTCATTACATTATGTCAATCTTTTTATTTATTTTACTTTTATTTTTAATTTTGTGTAATTTGACATAGTCAAAATGTTAAAATGGCATTACAACCTTTCTATCATACTTTGTTGGAGAGCAGAGTAGAACAAAAATGTAATATTTAAATATATAAATAGTTATTTCCCTTTTTTTATGTTGTTTTTTATCCATATAATATAAATTAATTGGTTTTTGTGGAGTTTAATTTTATAATATAAATTTTATTATAAATAGATATTGTATCCTTATGTAACATAAACTTTAATGTTTATGGATTTTACAATTTTTTTTTTATTCATTAAACTAATTTATGTTAGATCTAGTTTTATTAAGTTATTAATTTAAATTTTATTAAAAAATTGAGGTTAAAATCTAGCAAATTTTTAATAACAACATTTTAACTTAAAAGTCACCAAAACCTAAATTCAATCTAACTTATTAAAAATAAAACATTTTAAATTTAACGTCACCAAAACCTAAATTCAATCTAAAGTATTAAAAATAAAAAAGTTAAAATTATAAAAAACATATATAAAAATATTTACTTGATCTAATGGCCTAAACCATTTCAATCGTTTAACATTTGATCCAATGGCTCAAACATGGATATAGTGGCAGCTAGGGGAGTTGTTTTCAAATAGTGACGCATTATGGCATAACTAGCAATTGCATGACATGTTGCAAAAGAAACACTGTAACAAAATAACATAGGAAAGATTAACCTAGAAGAAATAAGAAGACAATACCATAGGAAAGAGCAGCCTAGAAAAAATAAGACATTGCAGAGAAGGAGCCATTGTGAAGGAATGAAAGGAAAATTTTGCTGCCATGGAAGCAGGTCGTGGAGGTTAAATTTTGCTGCCATGGAAGCAGGTCGTGGAGGTTTCAAAGATATTGATGATAAGAGTTATCAACCAAAAGATTTTGTTATATATTTTGAAATAGAAAATTGGGGGTGAAAACATATATGTAAACCAACATAATCTATTCAAAAAAAAAAAAAAATTGTGATAGATATTGAAATACGAATTTGGGAGTGAAAATCCTCTGGTGATTAATAATCCTCTGACAAGCATGAAATGAGCATGTAACTCATATAACATATTTTAAATACATTCAAGTATAATCTATCTAGCATAGACGTAAATAAAGTGAATTTTTATTAACAAAAATAGAGTTTACTCCAAGTTCATCTACGTATCCGAGTGCCAATTGCATGCCTATTAGAAATTGTATATGGGGAACAATAGTCTTGGTATACAAGAAAGTGAATGTCATTTTAATATGGAGAGATTTTTGGAAGGAGTTATTGTTCTTTATGTTACAATTTATTTTCTTAACTCGAAACTTGGTTTAGTCTTTCTCTATGTACATAAGAAAAAAAATACAAAGTAAATTCACACATTTAAGTTATAGTTTGTATATTTTATAATTAGAAATATAGTTTCTTATTAAAATATTTTACACATATTAGGTTATTCTAAATTGATAAAGAGTATAGAAATTTTAGGGTGGTGTTCTATGCCTACTGAAATTCCCATGAGGTCCATCAGTATGTATGGGGTTCATTTCAACCTTAGATATTGTTGTGATTTTTTTCTTGTGGCTACAACTTAGTTTTGGTTTTCACCTAGTTATCATGATTCAAATCTTTGTTATCATCTTAGATACTTATAGCATTAGATATATTTTGTGAGCTAATGTGATTTTTTGGTTGTCATAATCACTCAAAAATCAGTTATTAAACCACAATATTGAATTTCTTGTTGTTTGTTTTGTTTATGAACCCTTTAAAAGAACTAGAGGAAGATTTGATTTTACAATGTGATCTCCCCGACATGGGTGGGGGTTCAAAAAATTGGAGAGTAAATTGAGTGGTTATTGTAAGAAATTGTTGTATAAGATGAGAAATTTAGATTCTTTGTAGAGAATATGGATGTCATAATAGATATCTTTTTAGAAATTTTTAGTGTCTCTGGCCACCATGCATCTAATAGGATCCATTTCAACTAGAAATGTCAATACATCACTGTGGGGCTGATAACTTGTGATATCCCTAGCCATTTTCTTTGATTGTGGATCAAGTTACAAACTAATAACTTGTGAAATCCCTGGCCATTTTCTTTGATCGTGGATCAAGTTATAAACTAGAATATACTCTCTCTTCAGAAGACTCTACATTATACATTGTATGGAGAGAAAGGTTATGACAAAACTTGTACAAAAAACCCCTTACAGATGTCTCAACTTACTCTATTGTTAAACACATAGTGTCAATTTTGTAAAACTATAATCTACAGTAAAGACTGAGTGGGTTTTTTCTTTTGTAAGTTTTGTTTGGAATTGAAAAATAAAAAATTATAAAAGCTAAAACTATGTAGTGAAAAACTTTGTTTAAAATTCCAGAATAAAAAAAGTTGAGTAAGTTTGACATCATATAATAAGAAAATTGTTTATGATTATAAAGTAAAATACATGTAATATTTTTTAGCTACAATTATATATATATATATATATATATATATTGAACTAAGTAATTAGAGGTAAATTTAGTGTTATTTAAGAAATGAGAATTATGAACATTCATCATTTTTCTCAAGATAAATCACATAATTTGGAAATTTAAAAAAGATCATATATTTTTTTTTTAAATCATTAAATTAAATTTTTTATATATTAAGAAATACTACTCATAAATAATAAAACACTTGTAACATAAATAACATATCTAAGAAAAACCATGTATTTTTGAAATAATAGAATATTTGTAACAAAAATAATATAAAACAACCAAAAATATGTATGTTTAGATGTATGAAAATTTACATACATTTTATTAAGTAAAATTTTAAAAGAAACCTAAATTCAATCTAACTTATTAAAAATGAAAAAAAAAAAACAAAAATTATATAAAACATATATAAAACTATTTACTTGTGGATCTAATGGCCTAAAACATGTCGATTGTCTAACATTTGATCCAATGGCTCAGACATGGACATAGCTAGGGGAGTTTTTTTCAAATAAGAACCCCTTAGGGGAGTTGTTTTCAAATAAGAACGCCTTACAACGTAATTAGATTGGATGAACATGTAAATGAGTATGTAAGAGAAATATAGTTTGTTCTTTTTGCACGTTGAAATTCCCCAAATTTGATGAGTAATTATTATTATTTAAAAGAAGTAAATATTTTCTAGCATGGTTAAATTATTATTTTATTTAATTTCTTTCATGCAAATGACTATGTAACATAAATATAGATTGTTCTTTTTGCACAATGAAATTCCCCAAATTTGATGAGTAATTATTATTATTTAAAAAAAGTAAATATTTTCTAGCATGGTTAAATTATTATTTTATTTAATTTCTTTAATTTATGAGTAATTATTATTTAAAAGATGTAAATATTTTCTAGCATGGTTAAATTATTATTTTATTTTATTTCTTTCATGTAAATCAGTATGTAACAGAAATATAGATTGTTCCTTTTGCACAATGCAATTCCCCAAAGTTGATGAGTAATTATTATTATTTAAAAGAAGTAAATATTTTCTAGCTTGGTTAAATTATTATTTTATTTAATTTCCTTTTGGTTTACTCTGTAATTTAAATTTTAAACTATTGATTTAGGTTTATTTATTTTTAAAATTTGTATAGAATATTCAATATTATTTGGTTTATGGGTTGGTTCTAGATATTTACTTATTAATATAAAATATTAAGCATTTCTTTAATAATGTATTAAAATTATGTTTTTATCATATATATTACTTTTTATCCTTTCTCATTTTTTAAATCTTTTCTAGTTTGGCTTGGTAGAAAATTTGAAAAAGATGGTTGGAAAGAGGGATTGCTCCACTCAAGTTATTTTTTTCACCCATAAAGAGCCTTAATTTGGAAAAAGTGTAACCCAAATTAATGCTTTCACCTCGTGTCATATAATTAACATCACTAATGTTACATTTAATTGTTGTAGATTCTCTCTCAGATAGAAATTCAAGACATTATCTAGCAATAAAAAAATAAAATAATATCACCTTTTAGAAGTGGATATATCCCTTCAAGAATAATATTATTTTGTTGTTCAAAGTAATACCACTATTATCCTCTTTGTAATAAATGCCATAAACAATAACTATAAAAAAATCCCTTAAAAATTTTTGTAATGAGACAAATTCTTCCATGTTGTGTCATACCATTAACATCAAAAAAGTTGCACTAAATTGTTATAGATTTCTCTGTTTTAGGATAAAATTCAAGGCATTATCTATATAAAAATATATTGGATTTTTCCATGACATGCTTTGTTCACAAAATTTCAAGTCCATATTAAAAGCTTTAAATTTTATGAGAAAAAACACAACCATGTTAACAGTTGGTGAGGCCCAAGGTGGGTGTATCCCTAGTGATTTATATGGCTTATTGTCATATGGGGATATATTATTTTTCACAATTATTAATAATAATAATTTGAAATATTGTTATAATTTAATTTATTTTTATGATTTTTTTAATTTTACGAATGTTAGATGTATGTTTTAATTCTTATGGTGGATTGATGTCTATTAACATGTATCATCCATTTAATTTATATAGTTACACTAGTTAGTTATTATCCTTCCTTGTTTATTTGGAATATTTATCGGCTTAGTCGAGGTTGTTGGGATTGTAACCAATTCAACATTTTAACTATTGTGCTAGGGGTGGTGTGTAGTACTATATTGTGCAATCTCAAAGATACCAAACTGATCTAGTGGATCAGTAAAATGCTCATAATTAAAAGTGTTCAAAAGTTCTCGAAAATTCTGTGAAAACGAAGATATCATCACCTTGAATCCAACACAACTCATTTCACTCAAACCGATATCGTATGCTTTCGATATTGCATTATGACTATTTTCTCAAACAGTGAATTTTTTTAAAAATGGGTTGCATGTACACCAGTCAGCATTTTGTACCTGACTAGGTAGGTGACTAGCGAGTTTCTTGTATTTTTCTTAGTCAATGGTTGTGCACCAAGTGTCTCGTTCAGTTTGGTTGAGTTATGGTGGATTTTGATTGGTTTAAGGTTCACCAATGGTGGAGGAGAAGGTGGAAAAATGGTTGGCAACCATGTGGCCTCCTGATCGTGTGTTAAAATTTTGGAATGGGTTGAAATGACCTCCATGTGAATCGAATGTGAAACCTGTCGAGTAGTAGTGAAAATTTCTACCACTCCTCCCACGGTGCTTCTTGATATCTATAGTGTTGAATACCCTTTTAAAATTTATTGGGTTGCACATTAGGGGTCAGGACTGGGGTTAATCATTGGCCCTCGATCCACCCCAACCCATGAGACCGCAGGTCAGGGTCTAGGGGTGCGGGGTTAACCCTAACCCCAAACCATATATCACAATGCCAATAATTTTTCAATGGAATAGGGTCAGCTAACCCAGAGGCACTGAAACCAAACCACAATGCAACCTAGACCATGGTAATGGATCGAGGTTGGGGTTACATTTATGATGTGGAAATTTAAATAAAACCCACAGTTTAACCACACTCTAACAAAAACCATGGTTCAGAGGTAGAGTTAAAAAATTGGCGGGATAGTTAAAACAACCCTGGATCCTACGACATTTATGAAGCCACATGGCCCATTTTTATCGGTTAATGGGGTCATTGGGCACTTAAATTGTTTGAAAATTTTCACTTGAATTAGCACGAATCTCTTTGGCGTGGGGTGAGTTTTTTGCTCCATGTGGCTGAAATGTGCAGAATTTGTAGGATGGATTGCAGGTTGGTGTGAATTGTAGCACATTTAGTAGAGAAATTGTTCTAGAGAATAACTCAGTCATTTTTTGACCCTTTTGGGTGAATAAAGAATCTAATTAATGGTTTTTGACTATTCTAGAGCCATTGGAGACATTAGTTTTGCATTATGAGCACTTCGAATTCATGTAAACAAAAAAATTTTAGAATAATGAAGGAGGCCCAACATTGGAAGTTGGACCAGGAGATGTAGCCCAAGAGGAGTGACCCTTCATCATTTTGTTGTCTTGTGTTTATGTTATTTTATTATTGTCTATGTAATCTGTTGCAAAACTAAGTTCAAAATCATAATCTATGTGCTAATGCAACTTCCCAAATTTCATAAAAGGCATAAAATTTTCACTTGAAAATTTCATCAAACCTTCAAGTTTTCATATACATATCAGTTTGGTATCAGAGCTTTGGTTATTTGGTTGTATTGAGTGTTTAATTCTATTGCAAGTGTTTCTGATGCTTACAAGGTTGAAGCTCAA
Organism: Pinus albicaulis; assembly: GCA_034641835.2. Classification (NCBI taxonomy): domain Eukaryota; kingdom Viridiplantae; phylum Streptophyta; class Pinopsida; order Pinales; family Pinaceae; genus Pinus; species Pinus albicaulis. The sequence continues at coordinate 1,619,501,012 of CM076584.1, read as the reverse complement.
AAGAGGAGAAGGAAAATTTGTGGGAGAAACTCCTCAAGCTAGTTCAAGGAGAGAATATTTGCCACAATCTCCACCACCAGATTCACCTCAAGTTTCACCAAAGGCCTCACCAATCATGACACATGAAGTAGAGCCTGAAAATATGATTGAGGATGAGAAGGCCTTCGGAAAATGATTCTTTCACATGAATAATATGGTGAAATTTCTCCATGAGAAAGGGAATTCAAGGTTGCAAGGTGAGAGCTCAAATCCTCCAAAGGGAAATGAAGGTAATGGAGACAATCCTGCAAAAGGGAATGGAAGGAATGGTGATAAACCACCTCTAGATCCACCTTTATCCTTACCTTCATCTTCACCAAGATCATATTCTACATCAACCCTTCACAAACACCTCCACATTCTCCAAAGGGACATGGTAAAACTCCATTTTTAATGTTTGAATTTTTTTTGAATTGCCTATGTATAATGGAGCCGTAAATGGTATGAAATTAGATAATTGGGTTATTTAGATAATTGGGTTATTCATCTTGATGTGTATTACAAGATACAAAGGATCAAATATGATGAGACGAAGATTCAACTTGATTCAATAAGTTTGGAAAGTGTAGCTCTCATTTGGTGGGAAGCCAAAAGACAAGAGGACACCAAGAAGAAAGGTAAGATCAAAACTACTTGGAATGAATTTTTGGTTGCATTAAGATGACAATTTTATACTTTAGCATACATGTAGAAAGCTATCGTGGATGGGAAAAACTTTAGGCAATTAAAGGTTCCAACTGTGAAAAGTTATACCCAAGAGCTTAGAAGGAGAGCATTGATATTGGGTGTAGATTCATCTTCTCAAGACACTTTACTCAAATACATTGGAGGTTTACATAGCTACTCGAGACACACAATTCTCATGTTTAACCGTACAAATTTAGATGAGGTTTGTGTATAGGAAACACATATAGAAGAAAGAGGGAAGAATGTTCCACAACAGGGAAACAAAAATCCATTAAGGTTGGAGATAAAGGAAAGGGTAAATTCAAATGAAAAGGGAATAAAAATTCTTCCATCAAGAAAGAGGGAGAGAAAATATCATGCAAGCATTGTTCAAAATAAGGACACGATGAAGACCATTGTTTGAAACTTCATCCTGATATAAGACCCAAAAATTTTAACAAAAAAGGAAAACAAAAGACAGTTGCAACTACACAACATGATTTAGGATCTGATTTAGGAGATGAAACAAAGGTCATAGCCATGGGATTGAGAGGTAAGGAATCAATTGCAAGTAATAGTTCTTTAAATAACCTCAATGAAAATAAAAATGAAAAGGAAAGAAAAGAGCCTTTCCATATTAGAGTTATCTCGAAACATAACAAAATAGACACTCTATTCGATAGTGGCTCACAAGAAAACCTCATTTCTGAAAACATTCTCAAGAAAATGAATTTGGAAACCATTCCTCATCCAAACCTTATCCTTCAGGTTGGGTGTGTTACAATGCAAAATTACAAGTAACTAGAAAGTGAAAACTAAAATTCGCCATTTCTGCAAACTTCATTGATGAGGTAGAACTCGATGTAGTGAAATTAGACATATGTGGTATTGTTTTACGAATCTCATATATTTATGGTAGGAAAAATATCTTTCATCGACATGAAAACAAGTATCATTCATTTAAACATGGTATTGAGTACATTGTTAGAGCGCATCACAAGAAACTAAACCTTTCACTTGTGAGTGCTGGAAAAATGAGGAAGCTTGTTAACATTAGGAATAATTTTTTACTTCTAATGATCAAACCTAAGAATGATGTTGAGAATGAAGCCTTTTAAGGATGTGATACAAAGTTAAAATCTAATTTGGATGAGGTTGTTAAAAAATATGACAAGATGTTTCAGGAGCCTATAGGATTGCTTCCTAAAAGAGGAATCCAACATGAGATCCAATTGCAACAATATTGTCCTCTTCCTAACATTGGCATGTAAAGTATATCAGTGATGGAAAATGAAAAAATTAAGAAATAAATCGAAGAGTTGCTTGATAAAGGTATCATCTGACCAATCACATCGACATATGGGTCACCTATTGTTTTAGTGCGAAAGAAGGATGGTACATGGCACATGTGTGTGGACTTTTGTGCATTTAACAATATTATAGTAAAGAACCATTACACTTTTCCTAGAATCGATGATTTACTTGATCAATTGAAAGATGTTTTGTATTTCACTAAGTTGGACTAGAGGAGTGGCATTCATCATATTAGGATTGCTGAAGGAGACATATGGAAGACAACATTCAAAACAAAGAAATTTTTGTTTGAATGGTTGGTTGTGCCTTTTGGGATTTGTAATACTCCTACTGCATTCATGCGGGTAATGAATGATGTTTTAAGGCCTTTTCTAGATGATTTTGTGATAGTATACTTAGATGAAAAATTAATTATCGGCAAAAGTCTCGTGAAGAACATGCCATGCATGTCAAGCAAGTGTTATATGCCTTAAACAAGGAACAATTGTTTTTAAATATATTCAAATGTGAATTTGGAAAAAAATCTTTAGTCTACTTGGGTCATATTGTTGGAGGCAGTCAGTTGAAAATAGATCCCTCTAAGGTTGAAGTCATTTTGAATAGGCCAAAGCCCAAGACAATACAAAGGTTAGAAGTTTCTTGGGAGAAGCCAAATATTGGAGAAAGTTTATTTCTAAATTTTCTTCCATTGCAGTTCCATGGAATGCATTGACAATTGTGAAGCAAGTTTTTTTTAGTGGGGAGGAAAACATCAAAAAAAAATTGATTCATTGAAAATAAAGATCAGTTCAACACATGTACTTGCACTTCTATATTTGAGACAATCATTTTAGATACAAACTTATGCAAGTGACTATGCCATGGGTGTAGTCTTGATGCAACAGGGTAAGCCTATATGCTTTCATTTTGAAACATCTAATGGTTCATTTATTAAATATCCTACATATGACAAGGAATTCTATGGATTGGTGCAAAGTGTGAAAAAGTGGAAAATTTACTTGATGAGTAAGGAAACAATTATTCACACCAATCATTAGCCATTGCAATACTTATAATCACAAACAAAGATACAACAAGCGAGGCACTTTAGATGGATGGGTTTCCTTAAATAATTCCACTTTGTGATAAGGTATAAGAAAGATATCTATAACAAGGTTGATGATATGCTTTCTAGGCCAATTGTTAGTGCATCCATTTTTCTTAAGCATAATTATGTCATTTGTGAGAGCTATGTAGAGCAATATGCTTTAGATAATGATCTTAAGAATGTATATGCGACTTTGTGTCAAGGTAACCAAGTAGAGGAATTGGATTATCATGTGCATGATAACTTGTTATATAATCTAGGCAAGCTATGTATTCCACAGGGGGAGAGACTCAACATCATAAGGGAAGCACATACCTCTCTTATTGTTGGTCAGATCGGTGTAGGTAATATAGTGGCACAATTAGAAAGTTATTTTTATTGGCCTCGTATGCTTGAAAGTTCTCATGATTTGTAAGAGGATGTTATTTATGTGTGGTTAGTAAGCCTATCAATAGAGAGTTGGGATTGTATACGCCACTTCCAGTACCTTCCGGTCCATGGGAAAGTGATTCTATGGATTTTGTAGGAGTTATACCTATGCCTAGGAGAGGTCATGATTATCTTTATGTAGTTATGGATAGGTTCAACAAAATGTGTATTTTGATGCCTTGTAAAAAGCAGGTTACATATGAACAAAGTGCTCAATTGTTCTTTCAAAATGTTTGGGTACATTTTGGGTTGCCCACATCCATTATTATTGATCAAGATTCTCACTTTGTCAGGAAATTTTGGTTAATCTTATGGGGACTCATGGACATCAAATTTAAAAAGAGCACCAAATTCCATCCGAAAACATATTTCCAAACAGAGGTGTTGAACGTATCAATGATACATATTCTTCATGGTTATAGTAGCAAGCACCCTAAGGATGAACATTTTCACTATATTCAACATGCTTACAACCGGTCCAATCATTCATCGAATCAAACATCTCCATTTGAGGCATTCTTTGGATACTTGCACAAATATTCTTTAGATTTTATCTTTGGGAAAGATGTTTCTATTTATGGAAATAATGACATATATAAGGTCAAAAGATTCATTGAAAAAGTTCAATTGGTCAATCAAAGAGTTCAATATTAGTTGGAAAAAGTGAAGCCAAGTACAAGACAGGACATGATGAGTATCGTGTGGATCACAATTTGCAATTCGGTGATGAAGTTTGGCTTCACGTTAGCAAAGAGTGACTCTAAGCAGAAGGTAAAAAAATGAAACCAATTCGATATGGTCCATTTGATATTTTGAAAAATATTGGTAATAATTCCTTTAGGTTCAATTTTCCTTCATATATGCAACTTTATGCAGTTGTTAATGTTGAGAATTTGAGATTGTATGAGCCTCCTTTGATTGTAGATCAAGGAGATAATGTTCATATTCCTTCAATTGAATATTTATCTCCTGAATATATTTAATAATTGTAGCAAGAAATCATCCTTAACATGAAAAGGAATTCAAAACAAGTGAACATGCAGTACCTTTGTGTGGGGCTCAAAGGAACAAATCCAATCAAAGACAAATGTATTAAGGCTGGCAGGGTGAGGGAACAATACCCTCATATATTTTTTGACTGAAAGTGATATTTTTGAGGTCCGAAATCCTCCAGTGGGGAGGAATGATCCAATGGATCAGTAAAATTCTCAAAATTCAAAGTGTTCAAAAGTTCTTGAAGCTGGTGCCAAAATGAAGATCTCGTCACCCTGAATCTAACACAACTCGTCTCACTCAAAACTGATATCACGTTCTATTTTTTTTTCAAAAATCTAAAAATTTTAAATTTGTGCTACAGGTACGCCTAGTCAATAGTCCATATGCTAACTTGGCAGGTGACTAAGAAGTTGCTTGTATTTTTATTGGGCAATGGTTGTGCACCAAGTGCCTCCTTCTGGTTGGTCGAGTTATGGTGGATTTTTATTGGTTGAAGGTCGACCAATGGTGGAGGACCATGTGGACCAATGGTTGGGTGCCACGTGGCTTCCTAGTTGTTTGTTAAAATTTTGGTATGGATCGAACTCACCTCCATATGAATCGAACAGGCGACTTTCCAAGTAGAAATGTGGAGTTCTACGATTCCTCCCATGGTCTTCCTTGATATATAGTGTCAAATACCCTTTTAACCTTTATTGGGTTACACATTGGGGGTCGATGTCGGGGTTAACCCCTTGCCCTCGGTCCACCCCAAGCCATGAGACTACAAGTCAGGGAAGCCAAGGGTGCGGTGTTAACTGCAGCCCCAAGAAATATATCACGATACCAATCACCATTCAATGGAATGGGATTAGGTAACCCAGAGGCACCGAAACCAGACCACAATGCAACCTAGACCATGGTAATGGAGCATGGTTGTGATTACGTTTATGATTCAAAAATTTAAATGGAATCCCCAGTTCAACCATAGTCCGATACCAACCATGGTTCACAGGCGGAGTTAAATAATTCGCACTACAATTCATATAACACCGAATCCTATGGAATTTATGAAGCCACATGGCACATTTTTATCGGTTGATGGGGTCGTGGGGAATTTAAAGCGTTCAAAAATTTGCACCTAAATCGATGTGAATATCACTGGCACAAGGCGAATTTGTCGCTCCATGTGGTTGAAAAGTGAAAAATTGGTAGGAGGGATTGCAGGTGATTTTGAATTTTAGCACAATTAGTAGAGAAATTGTTCTAGAGCATAACTCAATCAGGTTTTTACTATTTTGAGCAAAAAAAGAGCCCAACTATGGGATTTTTACTGCTATAGAGCCATTGAAGACAATATTTTTGCATTCTAAGAACTACAAATCCATGTAAACACATATTTTTAGCTTAATAAAAGAAACCTAACATTGGAAGTTGGACTAGAAGATGTAGCCCAAAAGGGGTGAACTCCTTCATCATTTTGTTGTCTTGTGTTTCTGTTATGGTATTATTTTATCTGTTATTTTCCGCAAAACTAAGTTTAAAATCATAATTTATATGTTAATTCAATTTCCTAAATTGCACAAAATACTTAAAATTTCAACTTGAAAATTTCATCAAACCTTCAAGTTTTCTTAGACATATCACAAACTAGCTTTTGTTGAACCTTCCTCTTCCAATGGAAGACACCCCCCTCCCTTTGAATACTTCCAATGGTATTTTTGTAGAAATGCTAATGCTTATTAAAGTATCATAGTCTCCCTTATTAATCAAAGTGATAACTCATTACATGTGCCCAATATTATGAAGTTCATGCTACCCCTGTCTTGTAGTTTTGTACTTCTTCCATAGAAAAATATCCTCTATAACTCTACCTAAGCATCCAGTTCCAAAACCTTTGTAGAAGTTAATACCTATTCTTCTTCATGTTATTCCATGGAAGGCTTATAGAGCTTTCGATTCTCTATATTCACTATAATTAAATGTGCTTCTATGTCGGTAGACTATTTCTATAGTCATTGTCTCCAAAATTTTCTAGTATCTCAAGGTGACCATACCAAACGACCTTTATTTTCTTAAGAGGATCTTCTTTCCACTCTTCGTCCAACTGTAACTATTGAGCGTAATGTTTTCATTGATGACAACCAATGTCATGTTATCTATATTAAATAAGGTATGTTGTTTGGATGATAGAAAAAGGAAAATTTTTGGCATTGTATATTGTTAAAGGAAGTAATATGTCTCAAATGATAAAGGAGGATCGATGTTTTGTATATTTTATTCAGAAATTTTTGAAGTTATGATGATCAATTGAGTATGTAAAAGGTCTAGTTGGATATTCCTCTATGAGATCTTTCCACTGGTATACTTCACTTATTCAAACTCGTTTACAATTATAAGAGAGGCCAATTTAAAAATAACACCTTGGAAATGATAGACTAGATTTATTCAGCATTTTTAGAATTATTTTGATAAAAGAAATTTGTGAATTGATTTTATTGTGATCTCTAGTAAATTTTCATTGATATATGACACTTGATCAAACACCCATTGGATAAGGAGAAACATTGACTGGGTTTTCTTTATATTATGAAATAAAAGTGGTCAAACCCAAATTTTTCAATCAATGGACATCTTTCATGGTGGATCAAGAAGTTGGTACCTAACCTGAGTGAGCAATGGTGATAGGAAGACAAACTTGCATAACATTTAATCGTAGGGAGTTTTAAATGGTGTTATGGTTCCATATGGGAAACAAGAAGGCCCAAACTCATCCCACGTTGATTAAAGAATTATGTAATGGGGTAGTTTATATGGGATTGGCATAACCCTATGATGAATACAATACATGTGTGATACAATGGGCCCATAGAAACACTTGTGTCATGTGTCTACCTATGTGATGTGGTAATTTTGATGTATTACCTTCTTGATGTGGTATAAGAAGAAATGGTTGATGAGGCATAACCAAGACATGTGGAAACACACTTTTGACATGGAAGAAACATAGATGGTTGACATGGAAAGTATGGTTGATGTGATAGAGTTGGTTGACAAGGTGGATGTATAGATGGTTGATGTGGGAAAACCTTGACATGTGGCACCTCCATGACATCGAAACTTAGCATATCAAATAGGAATTTTTTAGTGGAAAATAAGGATCAATTTGGTTGACACATGGCACCACCCAAAGGGTTTCATGTATGCACAATGATGTCATTCCTACATAATCAATAGCTTGCCCACTGACAACTAAGGTTTTGATAAGTTGGTCAACTCTGTAAATTGTGAAAAAATTATCTCGTCGACCCAATGATTGGTTGGTCTCAAGTTGTGTGTGTGTGTGTGTGTATAGACACACACACAACCCAAAGATTCCATCATTAAGAAATTCACATATGCAACCCAAAGATGGATTTGAAGGATAGATTATTATAGGTACACTTAAGGATCTAGTATAATAGAGATGCCTAAAGGTAGAAAAAGTGTAAATATTAGGTCTAGTTTTCTAAAATTAGGTAAATATAATTATCCTATATTGGTGTTTGGAAATTTTGTTCAAAATTGTTGTGCTTGATGCCATCAATCATGAGGCAAAAATATGTTGGAAGATGTATAGTTTCTAGTGTCATAAAGCCACCAATAAATAAAAATGGGTTTGAAAATTGTTTCCATAGAGAGAAAGGTATTAAATTGAGAAGTGAGGTAAAAGTAAGTAGGAAGGGTAAGGTTAGGTTAAAATTTACAATAAATAGATTATTTAATATAGAAGAACAAAACCATGTCATGGAAAAGCCAATATATTTTCATTCACATAATTCGTTGAATTTCTATCCTAATAGAGAGAGAAGTCTACAACAATTAAATGTAATGTTTGTAATGTTAATGCTATGACACAACATGAAAGGACTTTGGCTAGTTACAAAACTTTTTAAGAGAGTGTTTTATTTATTTATTTATGTTGTTGATTACTAAGAGGATAATAGTTGTGTTACTTTTAAATATATCCACTTCTAAAAGGTGATATTAGTTTCCATTTTTTTATTGCAAGAATGCATTATGGAAAGAAACTTATGGTTGATACATTATCTATCATTCTGTTTTGATAGATTGATACATAATTCTTTTTTTTGACCCATTAAAACTATTAAACACACACATGGTGTATGAGGAAAGATAAACACACACATAGAAAGATAGGCATTTATTGCTTCTTTATTACACATAGATGTACATTTATAATAAAATGGTGTGACTCTTGGATTCATCTTCCAAGGTCACTTGGACTCCTTTGTGAATTTTCATCTTCCACACCTACCCATAGAGGATGAGGTGTTCAACATCCCCCCCTTAATCCCAAGGGGTATGTGTGAGTCCAAGAAGAGAGTTGTGATACAAATCTGAAAAGTATGCATGGCAGCACTTAGGTTGAATCAGCTCTCTAAAATGTTGACATAAAGAGGTGGTTTAAGGATGACCACCAACACTGGAATGCTACGCTTATTACAGTTCCTAAAACTCTTCCAAAACTAGCAAGAAGATAAGGGCTTCTGCTAGAGGAATTGTCCCTCATATTTAAAGGTAGACCTTCAACCTAAAATAAGGGAATTCAACAACCTATGATGGTTTAAGGATGACCACCAACACTGGAATGCTTGATGCAGTTACTAGAACTCAATCACAACTGGCAAGAAGCTGAAGTCTTCTACTAGAGGAAGTATTTAGAAAGAGGAAGAATATCAACCTCGCATGGATGGTTTAAGGCTATCCATCAACCAAGGGCATAGTCATGGGCATCCGTGTCTTTGGCTACAACTCTGAATCTGGAATGACGAATTGTTGCTCAGGCTTGCTTAAACTGATGTGTCTCTGGATACAACTCTAAATCTGGAATGAGAGATTGTGGCTTAGGCTCGCTTGATCTAGTGTCGAAGCTTGTAGATAACCACCATTTTCCCCTCTATTAGGTACAAGGTGAGATGATGGTGAAAACTCAACTGCAAGATTGTTCAATATTCGAGAACAAGTTTTGACATGTGACTTAAACATCTTCTTGGCTGTCAATTCCCATTGCCAAGAAGAAATCCATCCAAGATGAATCTTTGTTCTTACAGAAGGCTTGTCTCTGAATCATCTCTATGAAGAATGGGTGTGTTGACCACATTTCTTGCATGGATGAAGATAAAAACAGTGATCTTTCATATGGCTAATGTGATCATAGTGTTGGAATTTTACAATCTGTTGTTGTTGTGGAAGCGGAGTAGGATCTGTAACAACTATAGGTGAAATTTCATAAAGAAATACGACACTCTGAAATTTGATGGGCTTGGAGTAGTCTGGAATATGAAAGGACACATCCTTGTCATATCCAAGACCAGTTCTGTGCTTGTTGTGGACAATCTCTTCCCAAGGTCTGATGATGGGTTTCGGAAGGGTAGGTTGAGCTGCTGCATCTGAATGTAAATCTGCTCTTGTACAAGCAATTGAATGTGAATCAACTACCAATTTATCTTCTTGCTGATGATGGGAGTCCTTCTCAATTTTCGAAACAGAAATAGGTTTAGAATGGTGACTCTTTTGCTGAATTTCATCTTGCTGAAGCTGAGACTCCAACTGCAAAAATTCAATCTTGTCTTGTGCATCTTGCAAGCAAGTTTGAATATTAAAAAGAGCATTCTTGCACATTTTTACCAGATCATGAACACTGGAATGAATGAGGTTATTCAACAATTCTAATGCACCATTGATTTTAACCATTTTAAACAACTCAGGCTCAAGAAATAAAGGGTGTCGGCTTCAAATGATAATGCACCTGTTTACAATGTGATTCAACTTACTTTCAAAAGAATACAAGTGACTTCAAAGAAATTCCAATTATGGAATTCCCAAAGAACAAACTCTGCTGCTCAAATTATGGAGGACCTCAAGGTATAGACTTGGCTGTCTAAATGGAAAGAAACAATGACTTACATCAACAATTTCTCAACAACTCAAAGTTACACTTCAAACACTGATTGTAACTATGAAAGAAAAAGCAATATCCACTCAAAATGTGAGTACAATACAATGTCACTACAAAATATTTTTGTAAATGTGCGGCAAAAAACTATTGTGCAATAACACTTTAAGGCAGTTGGTTTCTCTCTTCTTCAAAGAGCTATTTTACATCAACAACAACTCAACTCAACAAAATAAGGACATTCAAAAAATTTGGTGTTTGACCTTGCTGTACTGCTTCACAATAGAGACTAAGAGAAACTCCAAAAATCAGAAACTCTGTGTGGCCAAACTATGAGTGAATGCCACTGTTGTTTTGAAAATGTTGACCAATTTACAACATTTTTCTTCACATTGTCAAACTCTTTGAGAGATTCACCCTTCTATACATGCCACAAATCTTGGTCTTACAACATAAACTTCACTTTTCTCCTCTCCTCTCCCTCTTCTTCTTCTGCTATTTTTTTTTTTTTTTTAAGGAAGAAAAAATTAGGGGAAAAACAAAGGTATTATCTGGAGGAGGTTTTAACTGGGGGAGATGAAATCTGGAGGAGGTGTTTTCTGGTAAAGTTGAAACTGGGGGAGGATTTAAATGTAATTTTTTTTTTAAATAAATCATTTTCAGATTTTAAAAAAAAAAGGAAGGGAATTAATTTAAAAATGGGAGGGAATTTATCTATAAAAAAAATTTACAAATAAAGAAGGTCGAAATTAAAAATTGGGGACAGAGTCTACATAGAGGGAAAGCAAGATGCCAAGAGAGGGGGGGTCGAGTGTTGGTGTTGTAAGGGGGCGGGATTGTGGAGAGGGGGGGGGTTGGGGAGATGGGTCGTGAGGAAGGGTAGCATAAGGAGAGGGTCGAGGATAGAGTGGAGTGCAGAGGGGCGAGTGGGGAGCTCGAGGGGGAGGGGGAGAGGAATGGCATGAGATGAGGTGCAGGCAGGCTAAGTGTAGGGAGAGGGGGGTGGGGGGGGGAAAAGGCCGAGGGGAGGACTATGGGAGTATTGTAGGGTGAGTGGAGTGAGGCCGACCCAGAGAGTGAAGGGGTGGAGAGGGGTGAGGGGTAAGGGGGATGGGGAGATGAGGGGGTCGAATGAGGGAGGGTGTGAGCCATGAGGGGGAGTGGCTGGGAGAGTAAGGGGTAATGGGTTATGGGTAGTTGGGTGAGCGGAGTTGGGTGGGAAGGCGAGGGACGAGAGGTGAGGGGGTTAGGGTGAGCGTTGGGAGGTGCAACCATGGGTTGGGAGAGGGGGTAGGTTGGGGTGAGTATTGGGAGGTGCAGCCGATGGGTTGAGAAATGGATTGTGAGAGTTTGCAATAGGCCATGGGATAGGAGGTTGAGGAGGGTTGGGGGAGGCCGAGGGCCAAGAGCCCTGTTCATAAATTTAATTTTTTTTAATTTTTAATTTTTTTATTTAATTTTAATTTTTTTTTTGTTTTTTTTTTTAATGATAGTAAAATATAGTAGAGAATAGAGAATTGAAAAGAGTGATTGTAGAATTTAACAAATGTACAACTTAGGCAGAATTTGCAGAAATTTTTCAATAAAAAACCCAGAATTGTTTTTTAGAAACCCGTTTTAAATAATATTTTCCAGCAGCTCTCCAATGTGCAGAAATTAAAAGTAGGCACAAATTGCAGGAACATTGCAGAATTGGAAGGAGAAGTGAGAAAACCTGTAGATTTTATGATGCAAAATGCTGCTCTTCAAAAAACTATTTTCTGAATTCTACAAAAATCACTGCTACAGAAAATATCTGAGTGCTGCAAAAATGACAAGAATTTTTGCAGATATACACAGGCCACAAAAATAAATGGCTCACTCAAGGTTCAGCTGGCTATGAATGTATCAGCTCTGATACCATGTTAAACACACACATGGTGTATGAGGAAAGATAAACAACACATAGAAAGATAGGCATTCATTTCTTCTTTATTACACATAGATGTACATTTATAATACAATGGTGTGACTCTTGGATTCATCTTCCAAGGTCACTTGGACTCCTTTCTGACTTTTCGTCTTCCACACCTACCCATAGAGGATTAGGTGTTCAACAAAAGCTTGAACCTGGATTATCTACTACAAAAATCCAAGCTATCATGTGGGATAATACAGTATCTATAATATAATTTTTACCATTTATATATTTTCAATCACAAATACATAAATCTAATGTAAAAAATTGTTAACATTAAATAATATTGAGAAATAATTTTGAAAACTATAAAAATAATTATTCAATTATTTCAATTTAAGAGAATAAACACTTTGATTTTTTAATAAACTCTTCCAGAAAAATCACAATATAATTTGGAGGGCCGACGCATTTCTAACTACCCAGTGTAGTTCAATATCAGGAGTTTAAACTACATTGGGTAATTCGAACGCGTAGGCCCTCCAAATAATATTGTGATTTTTCTAGAAGAGTTGATTAAACAGTTATGGATCACAGAAGTTTACAATCTGAACTTTGATTTTTTTTTCAAATGCCCCAAAATTAAAATATCAATAAAACGTAGAAAAATATATTGATACCTTAAAAATATAAAATAATAGATTCATTTATATTTTGATATCTAAATATTTGGACTTTTGAAATGTCCAATGTATTAAAAGTGTGATTTCATTGTAATATTATATTAATATATTTCAACAATATTCTTACTGTTGAGGAGGTAAATCCCCTCTATGGAGAGAGGCGATTGCACTAGCCCTAGAGTGGGTCTAGCAACAATCGAATCACGCAATGATGTTGGTTCCTAGTTACAAGAAAGACAAAGATTTGATAATTAGCCTACCTCAAATCCCACACTGCTGTTGTCGATGAAGAAGCGGTGTTCCTTGTCCCTAGCTTGACAGATTACAATCCTTCTGGTTGTCACGTCCGGACACCCATACACACGCAGATGTCACGCCTCCCCTTCACTTTCCCACACAATTTTTTTTTTTTTTTTTCAGTATCCTATAAGAATAATTCCCACAGAATTGTTATACCATCACACTTAGATTTCTAGCTGTTTAATACACATTTAATTTCCACATACTTACTATACCCCAGTCAATATATACTAGCTTCCATCTCAATTGCAAGTTTAGTTACATCCCTGTACTACTCTTTTTATTTTAATTTTCACACTCCATTTTATTATTTTCAATACATTTAAATCAACCCTTAAGTTCTGCTTGACTTCTTAGAACTTCAACATGTATATAGGTATCACACATACCTACTTAACTTTAATTTTTATATAATAACACCCCTATTGTACCTCTCCCTAATATAATAGGGTACCGTCCAACTCGGTATGTGTAATATCACTGTATTGTTCTTAACAATATAACTACATTCTGTAAGGGGTTTTTCTCTTCGGACTTTGCAGCCCTACCATATCGTTCTAACTGAAATCTATGGTGGCGCTTGACACTTATTCTTATGCATCGTTCACGAAATCAACTCGACCTGCTACCACCTCATTTCTATTTTCGATGCCATTCAATTTTATTTGAGGATTTCGTACCTTGTCTTTATGGCTTGATTTCACACGTCGAAACTTTGTAGTACGCTAGGGTTTTGTTATCAATTCCGGTTTACTTTGCTCTTGTTCTATGCTACTGGCCAAATCTGCCAACGTGATATGGAGTACTTCACCCTTTATTGCTCGTATCAATTCCAGTTGGATGGTACGCTGTATTAAAATTGAACATTAAGACTTAGCCTTTTTGGATTCTTGTGGAATTACGAGACTTACTACCTTTTAGTGCTCGGAAATGGGCATCTCCAGCCACGTGTATGGTGGTGATTGTCTGGGATTAGGGTTTCAAAGGCGTATAAAAATTTTGCGTTCAACATATGACTTCATTTTCACCTATCGTATTGAGGTTTTTCCACAGAGCTGCTCCAGAGTTCGTTTTATCATTTTGTTCTCCTACTACGCCAGAGGAATCGTTCATATGTGTCGCTCCTCACACCTCCTGGAACTATGTGAGAACTATGACGTCGCACTCTTCAACCTAGGTAACGACTTTTAATGGATATCGTTCATCCAGTTTGACCTTCCAATCCTCCTATCTCTACGTTTTAATTATATCAGTATGTATATAAGTTCAGAGTTGGAGTTTAACGATTAGGATAGATTAAAACTTAGTCAACCATTTTTTTTTATACCGCTCTCCTTTTCTTTCACTTCAATTACAATGCTTATCAGATGGTGTATATGAAATTTGAGTTTGCCTTAATGTCATGCTCGCTCTCGCTTTGGTGAGTTACAGTAAGCGTTGATGACCTGGGCGTTCACCCGTATTTGACTCCCTCAACGTGTTTTGGAGACGTTGCAAGGTTCTTCCGAGAAGGTATTTCCATCTCATTGCTTTCCGCTGACATAAAATTTCCATTGCTATTTCTTCTGCATTTCTAAATTTCGATTTTTCTCAAGTGTTAATATCCTGGCGTATTTGTTTGTTCCAGTGTCTCCGTTGCCCAAGCTCCCTGAATTATAATTTGAGTTCCTCGTCAATTAAAATCTATACGGGTCGTGTTCCAAAATTTTTGTTTATAATATTTAATTGCTAGAACTCTTCTTCTAGTATAGTATCGTCTGCTAAATTTGTTACCGATGTATAGAGCTTCCTGTTCAAAGAGAATATAGCTTATGTTGTTGTTAATCTAATATAACTGAATGTATTCTATGGTTTTATTCTCCTAGCATAATATTCCCAGTTTCTTTCATCAGTCTATTCAGCCGGCCCTTCAGTACGGTTCACAAATTTCTGTTAATGGGTAGTTTGAATAATCCCGAGTAATATATTTTGTATGTAAACATAATTGTACAGTAGTTCTATGCATGTAACTGAGGAACTATCTTGTTACATATATCAATCAGGTCTAACTTATTTTTTTCATAATGACTTGATTCTCATTCATTTATGTACCACTCTGTAGAAAGTGTATTGCATGTCCTGGTAGTGTCTATATATACACAGTAATTTAATGGTCTGAAGTTTATCTTTCTTCTACTACCGGGATAGATATAATGATATAATTCACCCATTTTGGTCATGATAACTATAAGTGTGATCTGAGAATTCTCTTATAGTAAATCTTAGATATTCGTCTCATTTTTAAATTTACTGTGGACACTTACACAATTATTTCTCATGACATTTTGACTGATAAAAATGGATGATTACATACTGAAATTTTTTTCTGTTCTACTTCCATTGTGCATGGTTGACATATTTACTATAGCCCTTATGTCAGGTTTAGCCAATTTATTTCTAACTCAACTTACAACTCATCTGATTCTACTTTTAGCCATTGTAACATGTATCTCATGCTACTTTTCACTATGTATACATGCTAGAATTAATTACTAACCCAGAAGCAGATTAAAGTTAAATCATTAAATTTCTTTTGGGAAATATGTATTCTCAGATTTAAACCAGTTATGGTTTAGAGATTCTGATGAATTCTTTCCCATACATGTGATTCCTACAACTGTACAGAAATTGAAGGCTAAGTCTGCTGAAGTTTCTGTTAAATGTATGGAATAGTATCACACACAGCATGCATATACAATACTTTTCCATGCAATATAAAAATTTACATCTACAATTCATAACATAAGATTAAAACTGAACTGTGCATACCACTTAATTAGATGACCAATCCACCCAACCTTAGAATTCGTTTATCTTCAGAATTCACCCCCGAGCTGAGATCCCTCCTAGTACAGATCAACCCCTAATCTGTATAAGAACAACTTATTTAAGTTGTTATTCCCCAAAGCATGTTTCTAATTCTGCGTCCAGAATATCAGGATGCTTTTCTTCCTGTTTGCCTAGGCTTCCCTATTTAGGGATTTTTTTTTTAAAGCTGTTTTATGCTTTTCCCCAACTTTTCCAGCTTTCTTTACCTCTTCCCAACTATTTTCCTCATCATTGGGGAATTTAGATTTTTCCTCAAAAATCTAAATTAGAAATAATTTCTTTCAAGGATTTTTGAAAGATTGTGGGGAAGTATTTGCCTTCATCCATCCTCATGGATTTAGCAAGTGATCTCAAATTTCTTCTTTTGGTCAATCTGCACAAAATCATTTTCTTCATTTCCTCCAAATTAAATATTTAATTACATTCACAAAATACTTGTCCTTTGGGGTCCACTCCCCTTAGGATTAGAGTTCAAATGTCTAGTTTTAAAAACACATAAACTAGGGGTGTTACATATTCCCCCTCTAAAAGCAAACACCGTCCTCGGTGTTGTTATTTAACTACTAGAGTTCATTTTTCAAAAAAAAAGGGATATCTTTCCATCATTTCAGCTTCTCATTCCCAGATAGCTTCTTCAGCAGTAAAGTGCTTCCACTGCACCTTTACTCTTGCTACTGTTCGATTTCTCAATGCAATTTCTTCCCGCTCCAATATTTGAAGCGGTTCTGGCAGAAACTCCCCTTCTCGTTCCACCTGTACAACATTCCAATCAACTATGTGAGAAGCATCATGTACATATCTCTTTAATAACGAAACATGAAACACATCATGGACTCTAACATGGGGTGGTAAGGCTAGCTTGTAAGCTACTGGTCCCACCCTTTCTAATACTTCAAAAGGACCACAGTATCTAGGAGCTAGTTTTGCACAACTTCCAGCATAAAGTGTACTCTTTTTTGGTTTAATGTGCAAATACACATGCTCTCCCACTTTAAATTCTCAGTGCACCCGTTTCTTATCAGCATAGTTTTTCTGGCGATCTTGCACTGTCTTGATGTTTCTTTGTATCTGTTTAACAATTCTTTCCATTTCCTGTAAAGAATCTGGTCCCAACATTAGTTTATCTTCTGGCTGGCTCCAACTCAAAGGAGTACGACATTTTCTTCCATACAGTGCCTCAAACGGACTCATTTTGATGGAGGATTGGTAGCTGTTGTTATAGGAAAATTCAGCTAAGTGCAAATAATCTTCCCACATTGCTGGCCTATCCATCACATACATTCTCAGCATATCCTCCAGAATTTGATTAGTTCTCTCCATTTGACCATCTGTCTGAGGTTGGTAAGTAGTACTAAAATTCAACTTGGTACCCATCCCTCCAAATAGCCCTTTCCAAAAAGCTGCTGTAAACTTAGCATCTCGGTCAGACACAATCACCTTCGGAAATCCATGGAGTCTTACTACCTCCTTCAGGAACACATTTGCTACTTGAGTTGTCCCAAAGGTAGATTTCACGGGTATGAAATGTGCAGCTTTTGTTAAAGTGTCCACTACCACCATCACCGAATCATGCTGGTATTTGGTTTTTGGAAATATTGTTATGAAATCCATGGAAACTGTGTCCCATTTCCACTCTGCAATCGGCAAAGGGTTTAAAAGGCCAGTAGGATGTTGATGCTCAACTTTGACTAGTTGACATTCCATGCATCTAGTTAAATATTCTGCTACATCTCGCTTCATTCCTGGCCAAAACAACTTCTTTTTCAAAGCTGTTAACATTTTCTGATATCCTGGATGTCCTGCGTATGTCTGTTTGTGATATTCATCTAAAATCTCCTTTTTAGAGTTTCTACATTTAGAATATACAATCTGTTTTTATAAAAAACCAATCCTTTATAGTTTTGAATGAAATCAGCCATCTCCTTCTTCCGGATTTTCACTTGTATATTCTCATAATTGGGATCCTGGTCTGCTACCTGTTTCACTAACTCTTCTAAATCAAACTGGGCGCTACTTCCACTACTGCCTATAATTTGAAAAGCATTTCTACTTAAAGCATCAACAATTTTATTTTCTTTCCCTCTGATATGTTTTATATCCATGTCAAATTCACTTAGAAAGGACAACCATCTGGCCTGTCTCGCATTCAGATCAGTTTGGGAAAAGAAGTATTTAAGAATAATATGATCAGTCATCAATATAAAAAAATTTCCAAGGAGATAATGTCGCCACATTTTCAAGGCATGAATAACAGCAGCTAACTCCAAATCATAGGCACTATAGTTATGTTCATGTATCTTCAATTTCCTAGATTCATATGCAATAACCACATTGTCCTGCAACAGAACTCCTCCCAACCCCTCTCTACATGCATCTGTACATACCACAAATTCTTTATCTGGATTTTCAATTTTCAGTATAGGAGCTGTAGTGAGTTTCAGCTTCAATTGTTCAAAACTATTTTGGCACTTTTCAGTCCACTCAAATTTGACACCCTTCTTTTGTAGGGAAGTTATGGGATATGCTATGGCAGAAAATCTCTGCACAAATCTGCGATAATAGCCTGCAATTCCCATGAATGATCTTACTGCTGAAACATCAGTTGGTACATGCCATTCTTTAATAGCTTTTATCTTGTCAGGATCAACAACCAACCCTTGTTCAGAAATAATATGCCCCAAGTATTGAATCTTGTCTTTATAAAATTCACATTTACTGAACTTGGAATATAGCTGGTTTTCTTTCAAAGTTTGCAGTACCATCCTCAAGTGCTCTGGATGTTCCTCCTCATTTCTTGAGTAGACTAAAATATCATCTATGAACACAAGGACAAATTTATCCAGGTACTTATTTAAAACATTGTTCATTAAGCACATAAATGTGGCAAGGGCATTTGTCAAGCCAAACGGTAGGACTACAAATTCATAGTGACCATACCTGGTTCGAAAGGCTGTTTTGCTGATGTCTTATTTTTTAATTCTAAGCTGGTGATAACCTGTCCTTAGGTCAATTTTTGAAAAAACTGAAGCCCCTCTAGCCTGGTCGAACAAATCATGAATTCGGGGCAAGGGGTATCTATTTTTAATGGTCAGCTTATTCAGTTGACGATAATCAATGCACATCCTAAACGTTCCATCTTTCTTTTTCACAAACAGCACCGGGGCTCCCCAAGGAGACACACTCGGTCCGATGTAACCTTTATCCAACAACTCTTGCAGTTGCATTTTCAATTCTATGAGTTCAGGGGGATTCATTCGATAAGGGGCTCGGGAGACAGGTGTTGCTCCCGGCACCAGATCGATTGAGAAGTCAATTTATCTTTTGGGGGGAAGATGAGGGATTTCTTCTGGAAAAACTTCTTTAAACTCCCTTACTACTGGAAATGCATCCAACAGATTTTCTTTAGTTTTCTGTTCTATTCCTTCTACATGTACTGCATAAACTTGGTATCCTTTTCTAGTTGTTCATTTTAATTGCAGGGCTGATATTTGTCTTATAGAGATAGGTTTTTGTTTTCCTTTAAGCACAAAAGGTTTCCCTTCCTCATCCATACAATGCAGGGTCTTATCCCAGCAGTTTATCAGGGCTTTCTTCTTTTCCAGCCAGTCCATTCCTATCAGCAAGTCATATGAACCTAAAGGCGGAATGTTCAATTTTACTTCTAATTGAAAATCGTTTAATTTCATTGCTGTTAGGGGCAATTTATGTGTTAATTTCCTCTTGGTTCCAGTAGCCAGTTGAACCAACCATGACTGCTGAAATTTTTCAGGTTTAAGATTACATTTTTCTACAATTTTTGGACTAATGTAACTCAAAGAAGCACCTGGATCAATCAAAATAGTGACAGATTGGCCATAAATCTTACCCTTCATTTCGACCATGGTAGCTTGATGGTCTGCTTATCGATTTTCCAAGGCTGCACTAATGGTAGGTATATTTCTTGCTATATCATTTACTGTTGTAGCTTCTCGATCTCTCATGATCATCTGAATGTTTCAATGAGGACAATCCCTCCGGAGATGGGGTTCTCCACAACCCCAACATTTCAAGGGTTCCTTCATTTTGACTGTCCCTTCCTTTTTACTGTCTCCATCTATTTGTTTTGAAGCCACTTGAGATTGAGCAGTTTGACTTTCTTTGGGTTTATTGAATTTTTTCCGCTGATGATCTCTGCCAAAATTCTTCAAATAGGCTGGTTTATGTTTCTTCCCTTTGAATTCGCTCTTATTGACCCAGTTTTTCCATGTTCAATTTTTCTTTTGAACTGTTGGTAGCACAATATTTCTTTTCTAATAGCTTCGTCCATTGTTTTTGGGTTATCAAACTTGATCTTCTCTTTGTATACAGCAGGCAAACAATTCAGAAACCATTGTACTTTTTCTTTTTCTTCCCTTATGTAGGGTACATATCTCAACAGATTTGTAAACTTAGTAACAAACTCATCAATAGTTAGTTGTCCCAGTCTAAGTTCGTGAAATTCCTTGGCTTTATCATCATAGTAGTGTTCATTCAGGTAGCGGTTTTTGAACTTAACTTGGAAATCCTCCCAAGTAACTGTCTTTTCATCAATTGCATGGACCATTTTTGTCTCCTCCCACCACAAGGTAGCCTTACCTTGTAGTTTGTAGATAGATAATCTGGCCTTAAGATTTCTTTCATATTCATAAACCTGGAAGTACTTAATCATGTTCAACAACCAGGCTTCAACATCTTCCTCCTTCTCCCCATCATAGGAGCGAGGCTTTATCTTTCGGAATTCCCCGTGTAATTCCTTTTTCTATTTATACTGATACCTAACAGCATCATCATCCTCAGACTCATCAGTCTTCCTCTTTCTGGAACCTTCGCCTTCTTGGCTATTCCGCGAAGTTAATTCTCTGATGAGCTTTTCCTGCTCCTCACTGGCTAATGACAATCTGTCATTCTGGCTTTTTAGCTCAGCCAATTCTTGTTGCAACCTCTGCAAAATAGCCATCATGGGCGCATTAGGATCTGGTGCGCTATCCTCATCACGCAGATCAACATAAATTTTGTCGCCCTCTGCCATTTCAGCACCACTGTACACTACACAACACATATCAGTGGAAAAAAAAAAAAAACATAAATTTTTTTTTTTCTACAGAAATCAATTTATACAGAGAACACATAGTCACAGTGAGCACAACGTCACCAAGAAAATTTTATAAATTGGGCTTTGATACCATTTTTCACACCTCCCCTTCACTTTCCCACACAATATTTTTTTTTTTTTTTTTTCAGTATCCTATAAGAATAATTCCCACAGAATTGTTATACCATCACACTTAGATTTCTAGCTGTTTAATACACATTTAATTTCCACATACTTACTATACCCCACTCAATATATACTAGCTTCCATCTCAATTGCAAGTTTAGTTACATCCCTGTACTACTCTTTTTATTTTAATTTTCACACTCCATTTTATTATTTTCAATACATTTAAATCAACCCTTAAGTTCTGTCGTTTGACTTCTTAGAACTTCAACATGTATATAGGTATCACACATACCTACTTAAATTTATTTTTTATATAATAATAACCCTATTGTACCTCTCCCTAATATAATAGGGTACCGTCCAACTCGGTATGTGTAATATCACTGTATTCTTCTTAAAAATATAACTACATTCTGTAAGGGGTTTTTCTCTTCGGACTTTGCAGCCCTACCATATCTTTCTAACTGAACTCTATGGTGATGCTTGACACTTATACTCTTATGCATCGTTTGCGAAATCAACTCAACGTGCTACCACCTCATTTCTAGTTTCGATGCCATTCAATTTGATTTGAGGATTTTGTACCTTGTCTTTATGGCTCGATTTCACACGTCGACACTTTGTAGTACTCTAGGTTTTTGTTATCAATTCCAGTTTACTTTTCTCTTGTTCTATGCTACTGGCCAAATCTGCCAATGTGATATGGAGTACTTCGCCCTTTATTGCTCATATCAATTCTAGTTGGATGGTACGCTGCATTAAAATTGAATATTAAGACTTAACCTTTTTGGATTCTTGTGGAATTATGAGACTTACTACCTTTCAGTGCTCGGAATTGGGCATCTCTAGCCACGTGTATGGTGGTGATTATCTGGGATTAGGGTTTCAAAGGCGTATAAAAATTTTGCGTTCAACATATGACTTCATTTTCGCTTATCGTATTGAGGGTTTTCCACAGAGCTGCTCCAGAGTTCGTTTTATCATTTTGTTCTCCTACTACGCCAGAGGAATCGTTCATATGTGTCACTCCTCACACCTCCTGGAGCTATGTAAGAACTATGACGTCGCACTCTTCAACCTAGGTAACGACTTTTAATGGATATCGTTCATCCAGTTCGACCTTCCAATCCTCCTATCTCTGCATTTTAATTATATCAGTATGTATATAAGTTCAGAGTTGGAGTTTACGATTAGGATAGATTAAAACTTAGTCAACCATTTTTTTTATATAGCTCTCCTTTTCTTTCACTTCAATTACAGTGCTTATCGGATGGTGTATATGAAATTTGAGTTTGCCTTAATGTCATGCTCACTCTCGCTTCGGTGAGTTACAGTAAGCGTTGATGACCTAGGCGTTCACGCGTATTTGGCTCCTTCAACGTGGTTTGGAGACGTTGCAAGGTTCCTCCGAGAAGGTATTTCCATCTCATTTCTTTCTGGTGACATAACATTTTCATTGCTATTTCTTCTGCATTTCTAAATTTCGATTTTTCTCAAGTGTTAATAGCCTGGTGTATTTGTTTGTTCCAGTGTCTACGTTGCCCAAGCTCCCTGAATACATTGTTAGGTAAGCTGTAAATGTTTGTTTTCGTTTTTGTGGTTTAACCTCCCGTTCAGGTTGTAATTATTATTCTTGTTTATTTTCCCTCACGTACTCTATCTCTTATTCGTTGCAGGTATATGACGACTATCGCACTCTTTGCTAACCATTTGGCTTATATGCGTTTAGCCCGACTATTAATCTCGCTTCCCTCTTACTCACAGGTTGGTGCCTCGTACAAATTCCTCAGAGGAAATGATAATTTAGTTTACCGTATTTAAATTCCTTATCTCCTACCGAAGAATTTTGGATATCAGGGTTATACGTTTGTAATAATTTTTGAGTAATAACTTTGGTTGACTTCTCCTCCGAGGGGAGAGAATCTATTTTTTTCCAATTCTATAACCGACTTCACTGTCATATAGATTTATATGTGTACATATATGTATATATCTCAGTTCTCTATCTGCTTTTCAGTGTGAATTTCGATGGAAACGTTATGTATAGTAATTGTAGTTCCTCGTCAATTAAAATCTATACGGGTCGTGTTCGAAAATTTTTGTTTATAATATTTAATTGCTAGAACTCTTCTTCTAGTATAGTATCGTCTGCTAAATTTGTTACCGATGTATAGAGTTTCCTGTTCAAAGAGAATATAGCTTATGTTGTTGTTAATCTAATGTAACTGAATGTATTCTATGGTTTTATTCTCCTGGCATAATATTCCCAATTTTCTTTCATCAGTCTATTAAGCCGACCCTTCAGTCCGGTTCACAAATTTCTGTTAATGGGTAGTTTGAATAATCCCGAGTGATATATTTTGTATGTAAACAGAATTGCACAATAGTTCTATGCAGGTAACTGAGGAACTATCTTGTTACATATATCAATCAGGTCTAACTTATTTTTTTCATAATGACTTGATTCTCATTCATTTATGTACCACTCGGTAGAAAGTTTATTGCATGTCCTGGTAGTGTCTATATATACACAGTAATTTAATGCTCTGAAGTTTATCTTCCTTCTACTACCGGAATAGATATAATGATATAATTCACCCATTTTGGTCGTGATAACTTAAAGTGTGATCTGAGAATTCTCTTATAGTAAATCTTAGATATTCGTCTCATTTTTAATTTACTGTGGACACTTACACAATTATTTCTCATGACATTTTGACTGATAAAAATGGATGATTACATACTGAAATGTGTTTCTATTCTACTTCCATTGTGCATGGTTGACATATTTACTATAGCCCTTATGTCAGGTTTAGCCAATTTATTTCTAACTCAACTTACAACTCATCTGATTCTACTTTTAGCCATTGTAACATGCATCTCATGCTACTTTTCACTATGTATACATGCTAGAATTAATTACTAAACCAGAAGCAGATTAAAGTTAAATCATTAAATTTCTTTTGGGAAATATGTATTCTCAGATTTAAACCAGTTATGGTTTAGAGATTCTGATGAATTCTTTCCCATACATTTGATTCCTACAATTGTACAGAAATTGAAGGCTAAAGCTGCTGAAGTTTCTGTTAAATGTATGGAATAGTATCACACACAGCATGCATATACAATACATTCCATGCAACATAAAAATGTACATCTACAATTCATAACATAAGATTAAAACTGAATTGTGCATACCACTTAATTAGATGACCAATCCACCCAACCTTAGAATTCGTTTATCTTTAGAATTCACCCCCGAGCTGAGATCCCTCCTAGTACAGATCAACCCCTAATCTGTATAAGAGCAGCTTATATAGCCTGTTATTCCCCAAAGCCTGTTTTAATTCTGCGTCCAGAATATTAGGATGCTTTTCTTCCTGTTTACCTAGGCTTCCCTATTTAGGGATTTTTTTAAAAGCTATTTTATGCTTTTACCCAGCTTTTCCAGCTTTCTTTAACTCTTCCCAACTATTTTCCTCATCATTGGAGAATTTAGATTTTTCCTCAAAAATCTAAATTAGAAATAATTTCTTTCAAGGATTTTTGAAAGATTGTGGGGAAGTATTTGCCTTCATCCATCCTCATGGATTTAGCAAGTGATCTCAAATTTCTTCTTTTGGTCAATCTGCACAAAATCATTTTCTTCATTTCCTCCAAATTAAATATTTAATTACATTCACAAAATACTTGTCCTTTGGGGTCCACTCCCCTTAGGATTAGAGTTCAAATGTCTAGTTTTAAAAACACATTAAAATAGGGGTGTTACAGCGAGAGAAATGACGACATACAACGTAATACTTAAAGCATGTAACTATATATCGAGTCAAAGAGGATATAATTCATTCCATTTCATAAAAAAGTAAACATAAGAATGGAACCAAAATTAGAGTCGCTTATATTATAAATGGCAAAAAGGGAGACTACAACTAAATGCTCCGACACTATGATCTTCCTTCGGCGGGGCTTGCGGTGGAGCACGTCTCAAAAAAATCTCATCGTGGATTTGACAGGACCTCTCTCTCTCATAGGGTTCCCCTTAGCTACTGCTCTTGATTGTCACTAAACTATCATTTCCTTCCCAAAAGTCCGACTAGCTTGCTAACGGAGATGGAAAGCTTTTATAGATGGAGGAAGTGAAGTTGGGATCCCTATAATCATGGGATACGTCCTATATCTTAGGAAGGTTACATAAGAGGTGGAAAAACCACTTCCTATACATGGAGATTTGGAGCCAAACCACTTAACTTCTTTTGATGATTCATTTTGGAGTTTGTTAGAATCAAACATCCGCTATTTATTTTTTAAAAAAAAATCTTTTAATAAGCTTGGCCTCGAGTGAAACATAGGGACGAGAGCGCCAGCGGCGCACCCTCTAGTGTCGATTTCCCCCCATTGGCGCGAGGGATGAGCGGCTAGTCGCGCCAAAGCTAAAAAAATTTTTTTTAGGGTTTTTCGGGAGGAAATTTTCTTCGGGAGAATGTTTTTCCTTATGCGGGGAGGATGCCATGAAGGGTTTTTTTAGGACATTTTCATTGTTCATAGGTCATGGGAAGAGTCCTCCAATGTACGGGATGAGGGATTGCAAGGATGGTGACAAAATGCTATGTAATAGATTCCCCCCTAAAGCATGAGGCCCGAGAGAGAGGGAGGGGTGAAATGCTTTATGAGAACAGCGCCCAACCGGGAACACCTGCCATCGAAAGACCTACAAATACAAATAAAACTAATATCTTTGATACATGATATGTGGCATGGGCACGACCATCCATAATAAAGTGTACAATAATTGGGATACGGGGGTATGGACGCGACCATCCCGCAAAGAAGGATCAAAAAGTAGACTCGGGTATGGTCTCAGCCATCTAATCAAATTATTCATGTAATAAATCATGATAATCTACAAAGAATTCAAAGCCTCGGATTTTATCGGACAAGATTTAGGGTCTTGTGCTCCATCTCGACCCGAATAGAGTACAAGTCCCGAGCATGCGAATAAAGACCCGAAGGGATGATGGTGGACCAGATGTCATTTTAGGACCAAAGAATGAGAGCTCATCAATGGTCACGATCCGACCTTTGCGTGGAAAACACATCACACGAAAGAGGGAGGAGACAAGCGCTCTCATGGCACAAGTATAATTGCGGCCCAAGAGTAAATTAAAGTCCAAGGGGGCTAGGGGACAACCATCACATCCATATGGACGGTTTTCCCTCCCAAAGTAACAGAAACTTCGGAAGGATCCCTAATGGTTGACTAATTCCTCTCGTTAAACGCCAATAGATTCCGAGTAACGAGCACAAGTGGAGGCGAACCAAACGCTTGCCAAGTAGTTGAAGACAAAATACTCATAGAAACACCTTTATCTATAATGGCACCGGGTATGACCCGGATGGAAGGCCCGTACCGTGATCTCAAAGGGAACATAAGAAGGAAGGCAATAAGCTGCGAATCGAACCCAATCGAAGGAAGTGACCAAACTACTTGGAGGGGCTACCATCGAACCGAGATGGTGCGCTCAGTGTTACGAGAGAAGAAGAAGCATCCTCCGCCACCTCCATCATGGAGGTAGAAGGAGTATCCTCCAGGGACCTCCATCATGGGAGGTAGAGGAGTAGCTTCTGAGATATAGGGACAGGAGAATATTTCTCCAAGTCCGAGGAATGCGAAGAAACAAGAAGAACCTAAGGAATGTGAGATCCACTCTCAACGGAAAAGACCTCGGTGTACCACATACGGGTCCAGCTCAACCGATCCCACGACCAATGGTTGATCGGGGGATGGATTCATGATGGTGAATTTCCGGAGGAGCGGGATCAAGCAAGGATGATTCTTGACTAATCATTGAATCAGTGGTGAAGGACTCAAAGAAATTTATTTGTAACCACCCGAAAGGCACGGTGCATAAGCGATCAAGTTGTCCAAAAAATATCTTGGCTTCATCCATATACGGACAAAGGTGAATGGCATGGTTCCCTTCACACAACTTATAGGGGTTGGCAAACTTACCCACTGCTTCTTAAGTGTTTTACCGGCACTAGCTAAAGACATGCCCCCCAACCCTAACTCCGGAAAGCCATAGGAAATGGCAGGATGACCCGGGTTGGACCATACTTTGAGCACACAGGGAATGCCGGGGACATCTCAAAGAAGATGCTTTCCCCGGCACAAGATGCAAGGGAACTTAACTTTCGCGAGAGGTTTGGAAGGTTTATCGATAGGAGGTGTTTTGGAAGCAACAACTGCAGAATTAGCCTCCCTCTTAACTAACTTCTTCTTCTCGGTCTTCTTCTTCTTCCTCTTAGCCACCCTGAATACTAGAATCCAAACTTTCACCGGATGAAGTAGAAGATGAGGACGAAGAAACAAAGGTCTACCCTGGAATCAACATGGCATTTCTCGGGTGGAGGAGTTGATTCAACAATAGCCGAGACATTCGGGACTACGGAGGTTGAAAACAACCAAACGAGCAACCCAACGGTTAACCCAAGAAGGGACAACGTTGCCATATAAGGAGCACCAACATTTCCAAAAGCAAGAAAGGGACCGAGGATTCCCATCGGAGGGATTCCTTGGTTGGTGAACTTCGGAAAATTCGCCATAAAAAACGACCTTGAAATAAAACACTAAGGACAAAAATTCTAACCGGGAATATTTGTGGGCGATTAATTTTTAAGACATTTCGAAACAAGACTCTGTTGTTTCATATTTTAAGAGTTGAGAAACAAGCAAAAGGTGACTCTATCGCTTTTAGGTTGGACACGAGCTTGAAAGGATAAGAGCTTGATGATCTTTTCGGTTAAAAGAGTCGGTAAATATCAAAGTGATTGCTCTAGTAATCTAGGTAAATGGGTGTATCGGATATCCGTGAATCGTGATATACACCTTGGTAAAAATGAAATATAAATCAACCAAGGACTTGACGTACATGCGAGGTAATCTCCCCAAATGATGTGTCCGATGTATCACGGGTAAAAGGCGGCGGACTCGGCTTCCTACGGATAAAGGATTTGCAACGTAGTGGGGTATCCCTTTATATACTCGACGGTACGGGGAGCGAGAAGTCCGTACTAGTACTTGTCCGTAGCTAGATGGTGAGCGGCAATCTGCTAGGCTTAAAGACGCTAGAACACGTCTCTACCTTAGACTACTAGATATTTCGTTAATGTTTCAATGTTTCCTTAGGTTGATTCGATAGAATTTTAAAGTTGATCTTCAATTTACGTTTCAATTTAAAGGCCCTATCGAACGTTGGACTTTATAAAACCTCGAGCGAAAATTACATGGCACAAAATATTATTTTATTCAATGAAGAGCTATCTACGGGATATTTGAGAGCTTTCAAATGACAACAAAACGAACACACAAAAAACATGTACTATTGTTTCCAATGCAAGCTAATGAAACTAGAAAACTTCTCTCTAGCGTTATATAACACTACTAATTCGAAAGAGCTTTCAATTTTCACTATGCCAATCAAAATGTAAAAGATTTTGTTTTTTGTATTTTTCAATATATTAGAGAAAATGCACTAAATGAATGAAAAACTAATGAAAACATCAATTCGAGAAATGACGAGAGAGAGCTGAAACAAACAATTTCACTCAATCCAAATGCACACAATCGAAACTCAAACCAATGATGAAATCCCTCAAAGCGAAGAAGAATCTCAAAAGAGACTCAAACAAACCGTGTAATCTAGGCTTGGAGTAACACAAAGTGAAATCGAACGAAAGAAAGGACAATCACTCAATTAACGCAATGATTCAATGGGATTGAACAAGATGAATGCGAGAGAACCAAAAAACAAAATTGATCGGGAAAGCAAGGACCCAAAACTCCCATGGGCGGCTCGACATACTCGAAGCACCTAAAAGCCCTAGGGCCAAAATGCAAAGCCCGACGATAAAGGGAAAACAAGCTGGAGGACAAGGACCAAACACGAGTAAAAAAATGACTCCAAGACACTCAATCAATCGAGAAAAAATGACAACGGGACAAAAACTCAAGCTCAAACGACCCCAAAAGCAAGCAAACCCTAACACCAAGCGAGTTAGTGCGCTCGTTTGGTTATAACTAGCGCCAAAAAGGCATTGGCGCAAGGGCCTAACTAGCAACAAGAATCCGTTGGCACGACGTCGTGGGGGAAAAACCACACCAATCGAGTTTACCCTAGAAAAACAATGAAAATGGACAAACAGAGACTAAATTTTGTTTTCTCGGGGACTAAACGAGGGTTTAAGACCAATGAAGGTGAACCGAGAAAAAGCAAATAAATCAATCAAAAGCCAAAAAAAACAACCCAAAGGAGGAAGGACCAACTCCTACCGATTTCCCGGTGGAGTGACCAAATTGTTGAGGAGGTAAATCCCTTCTATGAACAGAGGTGATCCCACTATCCCTAGAGTCGGTCTAGCAACAATCGAATCACACGATGACGTTGGTTCCTAGTTACAAGAAAGACAAAGATTGTGATAAGTAGCCTACCTTGAATCCCATGTTGTCGTTGTCGATGAAGAAGCGGTGTTCATCATCCCTAGCTTGACATATCACAATCCTTACGGTTGTCATGTCCAGGGACACTGTACACACGCGAGAGAAACGACGACATACGGTGTAATACTTAAAGCATGTAACTATATATCGATCGGAGAGGATATAATTCATTGCATTTCATAAAAAGTAAGCACAAGAATGGAACCAAAATGAGAGTCGCTTATATTATAATTGACAAAAGGGTGATTACAACCAAATGCTTTGACGCTATGATCTTCCTTCGGCGAGGCTTGCAATGGAGCATGTCTCAACAAAGCTCGTCGAGGGATTTGACGAGACCTCTCTCTCTCTCACGGGGTTCTCCTCGACTCTTGCTCTTGATCGTCACTAAGCTATGATTTCCTTCCCAAAGTTCAGCTAGCTTGCTAATGGAGAGGGAAAGTTTTTATAGATGGAGGAAGGGAAGTTGGGATCCCTATAATCATGCGATAGGTCCTATCTCTTAGGAAGGTTCCATGAGAGGTGGAAAACCACCTCCTATACATGGAGATCCATAGCCAAACCACTTAACTTCTTTTCATGATTCATTACAGGTTTTTTAGAATCAAACTTCGGCATTTATTTTTTAAAAAACATCCTTTAGTACGCTTGGCACGAGTGAAACACGGGGACGAGCGCCCGGTACCTTGACCCTCTAGTGTGGATTTCCCCCCATTGTCGCGAGGGATGGACTGGCTAGTCTCACGAGGCTAAAACTTCGTTTTTTAGGGTTTTTCGGAGGAAATGTTCTTCGGAGAATTTTTGTCCTTATGCGGGAAGGATGCCATGAAAGTGTTTTCAGGGACATTTTACTATTCACGAGTCACATGAATAGTCCTCCAATGTACGGGGATGAGCGATTGCAGGGACGGTGACAAAATGTTGTGTAACACTTACATATATTTAATTTCATTGTATAAAAAGTTTAATAGTATATTAATGTATTTCCATAATGTTTTTACATACAAATAAAATAAAATTCATGTTTTCTATTTTAAAAAAAAAAATCTAAAATATTTTGAATAAATAATAATTTTAAAATCTTACATATTTGAAACAAAATTTATATATAGTTTTAAAATCTTATATAATTGAAACAAAATTATATATAGTTTTAGCAAGTGATAATTTTACTTTTATTTTTTTTTATAAATTTATTTTATACAATAATATTTATATAATTTTTCACATTTTTCAACATAAATATAATAAAATACAATCATATATTTAATATTAATATTTGATTTAAAAAAAATTAACTATTTCTTTATAATAATGTTTTATACATTAAAATATAAAAACAAAAAATAATATATAAATAAATATGATTGTAATTACCAATTATATATTAGTAAAACATCGAGATAAAAGACAACATACATACCTTATTTACCTTATACAAACAAGATATGCGCTCACATTTTCACTCCCCACAATTTCGTGTATATTTATTAAAAAATCCTTTTTTTTGGAATCTAAGCTTCGATGATGCATAATATAAATTAGTAGAAATTCTTTTCGGTAATAATCACATGCAAAAGAACGTGGTCGACGTGTTTCAAACCAACCCAGTGTGGTTCATCATCGGGACTATGTGAGAGATCGGATCCGGACATTAAGTATAAATAGATGTAGAAATGGCTCAACTAGCCGTTAGGATAACGGCTAGCTTTGACTTAGAAAAAGTAAATATTCCATTATTTATTTATTTAATTAATTAATTATTATTATTTTAATTTATTTATACAACTAATTGACCAAATAATTAATATAATGGTAAGTAATTTAACAAATCTTGGTGTATATATGTAAATTTTGATTATAATCAGTTATTATTAATAATAATTAATTCTTATTCATGTAATTTAATTAAAACAAACCATCTATCAAATTGTCAAACATAGTCAATAAATAAATAAATAAATAAAAAAAAAAAAAAAAAATAAAAATAAAAATAAATAAAAAAAACAAAAAACAAAAATAAAAAATAAAAAAAATAAAAAATAAAATAAAAAAATAAAAAAATAAAAAAATAAAAAAATAAAAAATAAAAATAAAAATAAATAAATAAATAAAAATAAAAATAAATAAATAAAAACAAAATAAAATTTAAATATAAACTAATAAATAATAAAAAATAAATAAAAAATATTTTATTTTATTTTAATTAATTAATTATTATTATTATTATTATTATTTATTTATTTATTTATTTTTATTTTTTATTTTTTTATGTTTATTTTTTTTATTTATACTTTATTTATTTGTTTATTTATTAAAAAAAATAAATAAATAAATAAAAAATAAAAATAAAAATAAAAAATAAAAAAATAAAAAAATAAATAAATAAATAAAAAAATAAATAAATAAATAAATAAATAAAAATAAAAATAAAAATAAATAAATAAAAATAAGTAAAAAAAAAGTCAAGAATATAAGGCGGGAATCTAGCACCCCGTCGATATTCCAACCGTCATCTCTATTGAGATTAGCGGGCCTTTTTTCAATTTCAATAGCCTCTCTCAACTTACGATGATGGAAATGGTCGATTCTAGCAATGACCTTAACATCTTCTATGCGAATATGATGGCTAGTCTTTTTCGCATGCTCGACTAAGGTCGATGAGTGAGATCTTCTATGCTTGATATCAACAACATGCTCACGGATCCTATGATTAATAGGCGACCCGTCTCACCATTGTAAGGAGTCCCATAAGAACGAGGGAATGATGTAGACACCTTTTCCATTCACCGGGGTCAATCGGATCTTTAGCAGATTTTTAGAGAACTACGAATTGTATTAAGGGGCTTGAAATAAGAGGATGCCTTATGCTTTTTTAAGGATTTTAGCAATCTTATCGGTGGTACCCTAGATGAACGGAAGGTCGACAACGGCATACCATTCACTAGGTTCTTTTTTTATTTTTTAACGGAAGGACCTTTCTCCGCTTTGAGGAAAGCTTTGAGGCCACTGCGACAAACTATAACCATTATTACAAAAGACATTCAACGAGATGGGTCTTTTCCCTCTCGAGGTGACACTCATCGAGAGATTCTTAGCGCCCTCGTGGCTAAGATGCTAAGGACGCCTAATTTTTTTAGCGAGGAAATGGTGGGAGCTAGCATGAAGATATTGCTCGGTATGGGTTTTCTTTCGAAAAACTTGATGGGAGAAATAACCATCATCATTTCTAGAGATAAGGACATCAAGGAAAGGAAGGCTACCATCCACCTCATGTTCCATGGTGAATTTTATGGAACTAGATTGGCTATTAAGGTGAAGGAAAAATTGATCTAACTTATCTTTGCCATGAGGCCGGATCAACACAAGTATCATCAACAAACCTTTTCCATAACTTTGGCTGGGAAAAGAGCTGAGGAAAGAGCCCTAGATTCGGACACACTTTACCGATCCGGACACGTCCCATTTAGTAAAACTTTGTTTAACCTCCACTTTCTTTAGTTTTGAAGGTGAATTCTATGAGCAAACTTGTGGTGTTGCCATGGGTTCTCCCCCTTTCCCCGATTGTTGCGAAAACACAAGTAAAGGAGACACAACTAGCAAAAATAGCATGAGAGACAACATTACAAAATAGGCTTCGGGCGGCCATTTAGCAAAACAAGCTTCTATCAACGGGCAAATTAGCAAAACAATTGTAATCTTTGAGTTTTAGGTTCGATTGCGGGTGGAACCTAACACCAATTTAGGCATTGTACGTAGATAATCGGTCACAATGCATTGTAAAGACATCTTACGAAGATTATTGAAGAGGCCATGTCTATCTCCGATGTGGCTCGACTTTGTGTTGTGTCTACATTGTGTGTGTTCATTTCTATGTGTTACTGAAGAGCCGAGTTGTTGTTTCATCGATAGAGAAGGGATTTGCATGAACGAGACGAATGAAAGACGTTGTGTCATATTTGTTGCAGCCATGACAGGTATGCTTCTGGTATTTATTTTGGTATGGTTATTTTATTAATTTATGATTCTTTTAGTTATTAATCACATATATCATCAATTTAGTTTATATATCATTAGTTAGTTTAATTTATATATCATCAGTTTACTATCTCATTTATCAAGATAGATTTTTCTAAATAATTATATTTAGCCCTTTCCAGAATCATTATTATTCTTCACTTTGTCATAGATGTTAAAGCTATATGCCATTTCCCTTCACAGATGCATGGAAGTGATTATCTCCCATCCACTCTGTTTTATTCACCGTTAATTTTGTGTATATATATTAATTTCATTTTTATATCATTATAGATTTTAAACATTAATTTTTGAACTCTAGTATCATTACTCATTTAAATTTGTGTATAAATTATTGTTTTACAATCCATAAATTTCATGTTTTATCTTTTCTTTTTTTTAAATATTTGATTTTGTTATTTTTAATATTTAATTTATTCGGTTTATTTTATATATCATCAATTTACTTTATATATCATCGGTTCATTGTCTTATGTATCAAGATGAATTTCCCTAAATAATTATATTTAGCCTTTTTCTGGAATCATTGAATTGAAAACACTTTACTGCACGGGGAATAACATAAAAATGATCATTGAATTACGGTCCACACCAGATTACATACGTACATATAAATGAAGCTAATTCTAATCTTAGAGAGAGAAGTTGAGAGAATACATCAACTTCCTCAACAACTCAATCCAAACTAAGTAAGCATAATAATTGAGGCATTATCTCAAACACCCTCCTTTAATGCCTACATTACGAAATGGAGAACACACTAATTTAATACAAAAATTTGTCTTCCCCGGTCTTCATTAACATTTGCACCCCACTACGAGATCTCATAGACAATGCTCTTTTCTCCACCATTTTCGAGCTACCATTCAACCCATTTAAAATACATTTGTTTCGACCGAGCAATAATGAACTTTGCAAGATCAACGGTATTGACAACTCGGCTCGTCGGGGCTTCCGTGATAAGAGGCGACAAGTGATGAACCATCCTATGGACCAATCACCATCGCGTCGGATATTTCACTTTCGGCTATCCATCGGTGGCTAGGCAAATGGTCCGAATACTCGAATGTGTTCAAGAGCTAATATAACAACTTGACCTGCTTCACACAAATGGATCTCATACTGTAACCTATAGTTGATGCTCTTGAAGCCCTAAGCACAACAAGACCCATCAACGTATAACGATTCACATAATCAAATTAGTCAATTGTTCTCTCATCCCTAAAGAACGTAGAGAATGGCTAATTTAAATAATGCTAATTTGTTCAATAATTGGTTATCTACTACACAAATCTCATAGCAATAAATATAAGCTTAAACTCCACACTATATTCCACACACTTGCAAATCACTTTACAAAACATGCTTTAGAAAATTTTAAAAGATGGATCGGGAGGTTGATCCTCACTTGAAGAATCTTCAAATATTGCATCGAGTGAATCGTCTCGAAAATGTTGCATGAGGCTGATTTTTTCAATTTTCTATTTGAAAGATCTCGAGCCCGAATTTTGCAATTGAATGTTGTATGTCCATATTTATGGCAATAGAAACATTCGGTCTTATTTTTATTCACTCTTCCCTTGGAGTATAGTGCAAGTTCATTATGTGAACTAGCCTACTGTGCCACCTATCCTCTTTTCTTCTGCCATAAGAGCTACTATCATTTCATCAAGTGATTTATGTGGCATTTGACTTGAAGTAAATATGACATTATCATATTTTTGAATACAAGCTATTAAATAAAATTGCCTTTGCATCATCATCATCTACTTTAGAATTAATTTCGACAATTGTCTTATCAAAGCTCTTAACTCATTTATGTGTGTTGACAATGATGTCTCACTATCCATTTGGAGTTTAAACAATTGTAACTTTAAGAAAAAAATTTGCATTAACATCTTTTTGCCCCAAATACCTTATTCATTTCTTCCCATATTGCTTGCGAGAAGATTTCTTTAAGTCAATAAGATGTAGTCGGGAATCTACAAGTGATAGTCCAAGGATAGACTTGGCTCTTTCCTCTTTTTTTCCGATGCAATTAAGCTGTTCGGCATCTGTAGGTGCTTTTTTCGAGCCTTCTACAATATTCCATAAATTTCTACTCATCATTTGCAACTGAACTTTTACCTTCCAAGTGTAGAAATTAAATCCATTAAAATTTTCTAATACAATAGAGTCGCTCCATGTTGAAAATAAAAATATAATTTTAGAACTCTGCAAATCTAAAATAGATTGCAATTTAAACTTAATAAAAAAAATGAGCTCATGTCTGCTTCATGTTGGTAGAGAAAAATGGCAGATTGTCTTCACGATGGCGGATTGTCTTCTAGAATCTTTAACCAATTTAAAATGCATCTCGCTTAAAGAACAGTCGTCCCGGACTATCCACAAACCGAGAAAATTGAAATAGAGAACCATCTAATCAATTCTATGTTCATATTCACAAAAATATAAAAAATATAATAATTAGCACGGCTTTGTTATTTTTCTGTTCATAGACAAACAACACACTCGAGCGCGGCTTTGTTATTTTCCGGTTCATAGACAAACGTTGGAATCGCCTCTATCGCCGAATTTCCTAGGCCGATTCTCGTGCGACCTCGGGGAGTTTCGGTCCCCAACAAAAGGCCAAATGGCGAGCGTCGAAAAGAGCCTCTGCGGCCCTACAAGCAACACGCATAGATATTCGAGGCTAAGAAAATAGAGAATAACTGCGCAAATAACTACAATGCCACCCATGGACTTTTACGCCGATGGCTATTATTGTGGATGGTGAACTGCATTATCCTCGTTTAAATCATCATAAGAATCCATTGCTAGAAACGAACTTGACTTTGAAAACGCCGTGAAGAATTGCTTCTATTTTGTAATGCTGCGATACCAAATTGAAAACACTTT
>CM076584.1:1619409123-1619459123 GCA_034641835.2 Pinus albicaulis | reverse complement strand
GGGAGAGAGGGGGAGAGAGAGAGAGGGAGGGGATTTTTCTGGGGGAGAGAGAGAGGAAGGGAGGGAAGTGGAGAGAGAAGGAGAAGGAGAGGGTAGAGGGAGAGAGATGGAGAGAGGGAGGTGGGAGAGAGAGAGATATAGAGAAGATGAGAGAGGGAGAGGGAGAGATAGGGCAGAGGGAGGGGAGGAAGAGAGAGGGTGGGGAGATAGAGGGGTAGAGAGAAGGGGACGCATGCTTTTGTGGGTGGTTCATATCTCTTAAAGAGGATATCAAAAGCTACGCCTAATGGCCTCCCTAATTCCACTTTTGGAGGTTGATAACGCTCCCCCTAAAATTATTTTTTTCTATTAGTGAAGTGATTTTGTTTATGTATATGTTTATTCTATATTTCCCACATTTTATATATTGCATGCTAGAAAATTTAACTTAGTAAATCTAGAAGTCTAGATAGCCTTGTCAATTTAGATTTTATATTTTATGTATAATTTTATCAAATGTATTGTGATGAACTATCCAGATGCAATATGCAAGTTACTCGTAGGAATCATATTGGTATCGGAAGTAGGTATCTTTGGGTATTTTGTTGTAGTTTTCAAGGGATATATATTGGTTTAAGTAGAAATTTTTAGAACCCAACATATGGCCAAAAAAATATATTGAAAACCCTCGAGATGTGTCGAAAGGATATTTTCTCAAGGGTAGAAGAATGGGCTTTAGATATCAACCATAACATGAATCTCCTTATGGATGCTCTTGATAACATGTTGGATGTATGTTCAAACATAGAGGCCAAACCATAGGAGAAATTGGAGGATAGAGATGAACCAAAGAGGAAATATAAGAAATAATGCAAAAAGGAACAACCTAGCTCATGAGTCATGAAGCATTCATGAAAGCTTGAATATGGAAACAAAGGTATACATCAAACCATACAAGGTGAGGTTGATGCTTTCAATTTAAATCACTGATTACAATAGTTATCAGGGTATCTAGATGACTAATGGTTTTAGTTGAATTACTTCAAGAAAACACGAGCATTGGATTTGTATTAGAGTACATGAAATTTAGGAAAAATGAAAATAATTTTGGGTATCTCTCCAAAGAACCAAGAATTTCTCCTCAAGTATATGAGGGGGTTTAAATAGTTGTCTGCAAAAAGTAAGAGATGTTTAAACCCATAACAATGATGAGGCTTTTCTACGAGAACAATACCAAGAGAACATGCACCAAATGAAAGGGAGATAATGTGGGGCAAAGTAGAAGTATCACAATTAAGCTTTATAGGGAGCAAGAGAGAAGTAGAAATGGGGGAAAGACAAAAAATACAATATCCATAACACATTAGTTCAAAGCTACAAACAACCGCTAAAATCATTGTAAAATTGAAGGTAATTCACATGAGAAGTGTTGGAAGCTACATATAGAGCTCAAGTTAAAGAACCTAAGAAATGATGCTAAGAATAAAAATATAATGGCCATATATTCAAATAATTATGTGGAAAGAAGCTCATATGTCGATGAGAAAATTGTATATTCATTAATGTAGAATGGGATGAATCTAAGTAGCCTTAAAAAAATAAGAAGTGAAGGAATCGACCATACTCTTCCATATAAAGCCACAAGTCAAGAAGACAAAAATTGATGCTCTATTCAACTTCTAATCATAGGAAAATCTCCTAGAAATAAATCTAGTTCCGAAATTGGGGACTGAAGACTCATGATCATCCTAGCTAATAACCATTAAGATGCGTCAACATGGAGGAAAAAGATAAAGGTAGAAAAACGTATGCATAGTAAAATTTACTATTATTGTTAATTTTATTAATGAAGTAGAATTAGATGTAGTTCCACTTGATGTATGTAGAGTTATGTTTGGAAGTCCCTATACGTACATGTGGGACGCAATATTTGTGTGAAGAGCCATATAGTATGAACCATCAAGGATGGAGATCCTTCACCATCACATTGATCCACATGGACATTGGTGGCCACCCTTCTATTCCACTTGGACCCCCCACCATCGTTTATTTCATTTTTTTCGATTTCTTAATTATAGCACAATTCACTATTTTTTAGTAGTTTTTCGGGTCCTAAACTTCGGAAGATGTTTTGAGGGGCCTAAACAAAGTTTTTTTGGGAAAATAGAGAGAAACATGGAAGTTACTTAGATTTTTCTCAATCCAATGTTGTAGTCCTAGGATGGAGATTTATAATGTGGTATTGATCATGTCAAATAGAGATCATATGACAAAGTTACGTCCTCAGAAGTTGATGTACCAATTTACCCAAACGGGGTCAATAGTTTTAGTGATTCATATGCTAGGGTTATTTATTTGAATGTTGAGGATTTTTCATTGTTCCTCAATAATAAATAGCCATTTGAGCCTCATTGTAACACAATTCGATGGCTCTGTAGCCGCCACAATCTTCTCGGAGATAAGTTACCAGATGCCCTAGCTTGTTTATTTCCATTATCGTACGTAAGCATATTTCATTTATTTGTTATTAATGAAATGAAGTTTTATTTCTCCCGCATCTCTACATTTATGTGTAATTTTGTATTTCATTGTCTTAAGGCATAAATTTGGATCGAGTGGTATCAGATAGTGCTCTTTCTCAATCCTTCTTTGCATGTCCCCAACGTGGTTGAGATATAAGGAGTTAGGGATATATCTAGTTGAACCTTTAGAAGATCAGCCTCATAAACCCCAACGACCACACATGGGGGAAGAAAATAAAGATGAGGGATTAGGAGATCCTATCAAATTATTTCTTGAGGAGGCCCTCGAGAAAAAAAAGAAACAAGATGATGGAAAAAGTTTCATGTATCCTTCAACGACTACTGTCGATGATGCATCTACATCCGGCGGCCACTGCGGAGGTGCAAATATATTAGAAGGATATTTCTTAGTTCAATACGTTTTTGTCGAGAAAGTATTACTTTTTCACTCCTCAAAAGCCGCCCCATGTCAAGGGCGGTGAGAAACCCACTTTGGGAGAAAAATGGTGAGGAGGAACCCTCTTTGTTCTCATCCGCAACGACTTGGAATTCTTTTCGAGATGCCATCAAGGAAAAATATTATCCCGTGAGGAGCTATGAGGAAA
This sequence comes from Pinus albicaulis, assembly GCA_034641835.2. Lineage (NCBI taxonomy): Eukaryota > Viridiplantae > Streptophyta > Pinopsida > Pinales > Pinaceae > Pinus > Pinus albicaulis. Next base: position 1,619,456,017 of record CM076584.1, on the reverse strand, counting down.
AATACATACAATGGAATACATTGTGGCAAAAAATGGATCAATATGTCCATGATGCGACAAATTTATTCCATACCATGAGCACAATGTTGAGTATCGAAAGATTCATAGAAACATTTGCTACTAAAAAGTACCACGATTGTTTGCACATATGTATTCAAGAGGAAATGGTGTTCCTCGACATCACGCTCGATTAGTGCGGCATATCTGGTACTGTTGTCAAGATTGATAAAAATGTCAAATATAAGAAGTGAGACTTTGGATCTAAAAAATCATAAGTAAGGGAAAGGTGCCCACGACACGAACAAAGGACAAAGACAATGTAGGGCATCTCGAGACAACCCGCCAAAGACGCAAACAAATAATAACACCAAGAATCCAAGAAGGACAACGAGAAGTGCTATGGGTTCCATAATATCTTTGCTCACAACATAAGTGAGTGATCGAGCCAAGTAGTCACTTTGGTATGGTGAGGTTGAAGGTTTTTGAATTAGATGCATGCCCAAACTGCGAATTAGAACACGAAAAGGGGAATGAAAAAAGGGTAGCGTATTATCGATGCGGAGCCCAATGACCCATTGTCGCCACTCATGAAGATCCGGAAGAAGGAACCATAAAAATCCCGGACGAGGGAGAGCGCCTCTTCCATTCCCAAATGTGGGTAAAGGGTTCCCCACTATAGTTCATTGCGGCGGTGGAAGTCAAAAGAACCTCCTCCCGGTAGGGGGTCATGAGTGGCTAGGATTCCCGACCACAACACACCGTAACCGAAACCATCGAGTGGCTTCACCAAGGATGGGATCTCCACGTCGACCCAGGTAGCCACCTTTCGTACAACATCAAGCCCTTCATGGATAAGGTATTATGTGACATTTCTCCTCTTGATGTTTCTCATATATTATTAGGCCAACCATAATTGAGTGAAGTGACCTTATGTGTATGAGTCACAACCTCGTGTTATTATTATTACTTTTGGAAATAATTTGTACATGGTAGCGAGTAGGTAGCACACGCCTATCACCATCTCTTTGGTTTCTGCAAAACAATGTAGTATGCTCATTTCAAAAACCCTAGAAAAAATTATTTTCTTGATGATGCGCCCTTAGAGAAAGAAGAATATTGTGGTGATGACCTCCACACAAGGCTCCTCCACTGAAAAAATAGATGGACAAGGTCATGGAGGAGTATGAGGATATCATCACCTCCTCGATGAGGGTGCGTCGCCTCTGTTGAGTCAAGCACTCCATCAATCTTACCCAAGGTTCAACGTCGCCCAATGGAACAATCTACGAGCACTACATTGTGGAGAATGATGAAATCAAGAGGGAGATTCGGGATTTGTTGCGAAGGTCGCATTCGGTTGAGTTCATCGCATTTTAGGAGCTCGATCGTGTTGGTGCGGAAGAAGGATGGGAGTTTGAGACTCTTTATTGACTATCGAGTGCTTGAACAAGATCACTTGTTTGGAATAGGTACCCAATCCAAAATATTTATGGCCTTGGACCAACTCAAGCGGGAGAAATATTTTAGTAAGCTTGACTTGAAGTCTAGGTATCACAAGGTACCAATTGAACTCTACGATGTGTGGAGATCGCACTTCAAATCCGGGGAGAACCTTTTCAAATGGTTATTCATGCCTTTCAAGTTGATGAGTCACTTTGCAGCCTTCATGAGGCTGGTGGATGACGTCTTGCATCCATTCACCAACTCATTTGTAATGTCATACTTCTATGACATCCGATATTCATCGATGCTTGGGAAGAGCACCTCGATCACATCGACAAGTCCTCCAAACACTAACTGACAACACAATTTGTGTCCCAATTCGGAGAAGTGAACTCTTGGGATGACCCGAAGCTTCAATATCTTACATACATTATTGATGAGCCGCAAGTGAATGTGGATCAAAACCAAGATCCAAGTCATTCGGGGATCGACCAACCCTAACCACTCTAACAGAGCTCCAAAACTTTTTGGGCCTTGCAAATTTCTGCCGCAGGTTCGTGTTGGGATTCTCTCATATCACTTGGCCCTTGAGTCAAGTCATCAAGGGAGGGGTGAAAGAAAAATCATTTTGGTAGAAATATCAACAGAAGGCATTTATAGAGTTAAAACATCACCTCTTCTTTGAACAAGTTCTCACATTACCAAACTTGTAACAACCATTTGAGGTCGAGAAAAATGCCTCTAACTATGCTATTGTGGTTGTTCTTACTCAACAGAGGCATCCAATGGCATGTCACAATGAGACACTTTCTGACACATTCTGAAAGTATCCCACTTATGACAAAGAGATGTACTCCATTGTGAAATATTTCTAACAATGGAATCATTACATTTTGGGAAAAGAAATAGTAATCCACACAAACCACTGTCCCCTGCAATTCATACAGACACAGGGGAAATTGCAAAATGATCACCATCAAAGTGGTCCACATACTTGCAAAAATTTCATTTGAACATCAATTATAATAAGGAAAACACTAATAATGTTGAAAAATGCCTTAGCCAACCATTGATTGTAGTGCTAACCACTGTTCTCAACTCTTCTAGGCACGAGAGTTCCTATTGGATGCTTCTCTAGCAAAGCGATCGAGAATTCAGCCATGCATACAATACACACTTGAAGGGTAAGCAAGTTCTAGATTTACAACTCTGGGATGCCCTGCTATGTGACTTGGGACACCTTTTTTCTCCTTCAAGAAAGCATGCCAAGATGATTTGGGAAGCATGCTACAGTTGGGTCGTTGGGAATTTCGGGGTCAAGAAAACAATGGAAGTACTGTAGAATTATTTCTATTGGCCAAACCTTTGACATGATGTCGGGAAGTATATCAAGTCTTGCACTACCTGTGTCATTGCCAAACCAGCCATCAAGAGGCAAGGCCTCTATACTCCACGGTGTACCCCTAGTCGACCTTGGGAATCCATATCCATGGATTACATGTCGTGACTTCCTTATACTAAGCATGGAAATGACTATTTCTTTTGTGGTCGTTGACAGATTCTTGAAGATGGCCATTATGACAGCCTACAAGAAGAATATTTCAATAGAAGCCACTACTAAACTCTTCTTTGAACGAGTGTGGGTACACTTTGGGATCCCACAGTCTATCATCTCACATCAGGACAACGGGTTCCTGAGTAAATTTTGGTCCAGCCTCTGGTCAATGGTCGACACCAAGCTTACCAAGTCCATAACTTTCCATCTACAAACTAATGGCCAAACAAATGTCGTCAACCGGATGATCGTACACATGCTGCGCATGTACAACTCAAAGCATCGACTCGCATGGGATGACAGCATCCCCTATGTACAACATAAATATAACTGGGCTCTCCATTGCTAAAACAACCACATCCCCTTTCAGGTGAGATTAGGATTCGAAGCACTGTGTCCCATTAGCGTAGCTATGCCATTTGCGGCTACACAGGTAGATTCAGCTGGTGTCCAATGTAAGGCTGCCAAGTCAAACAACTTCATTCAGCGCATTAAGCACATCCTCCAACAAGTTCATGACATATTGTACAGAGCCAGTGCTAACTACAAGCACTGACATGATCAACATCGGGTGACACATAAATTCCAGGTGGGCAACAAAGTGTGTCTACATTTGCAAAGGAGAGGCTCGTTGGATATCGCCGCAAGATTCGCCCACTCCGATATGGGCCTTACACCATCACCAAGGCTATAAGGGAAATTCCATTTAGCTCACCATTCCAAAATTCCTTGGTGTGCACTGAGTATTCAATGTGTACCACCTTCAACCCTACTTTCTGCCTGCACTAGAGATATCCGACATGGAAGAATAACTCACAACAAAAGAGTTAAACCCTTACTACATGGAACAAGCCACAACTGATCATATCAAGGATACAAATATCAAGCACACTCGAAAACAAAGGATCCCGATATATCTAGTTTTCAAAGTAGGCGAACTCCTTCACCATGGCAAGTGGCTCACCAACGAAGAAGTGCAACAGAAGTTTCCTCATCTCAGGGAGGAACTCAAGGAAATGGGGACCATTGCTTCCTAAGGGGGGAGGAACGATCTAGGTGGATATTGGTGGCCACCCAAATATTCCACTTGGACCCCCACCATTGTTTCTTGCACTTTTTTCAGTTTTCTTAATTATAGCACAATTTACTATTTTTAGCAGTTTTTCGGGTCCTGAACGTTCGGAGAAACATGGGAGTTCCATTTATTTTTCACACCCAAAATTTTTAGTCCTTGGATAGATATTTGTAACAAGGTATTGAGCGTATCAAAGAGAGATCATATGCAAAAGCTACATCCCCAGGAAGTTGATTTACCAATTTACCCAAACAGGGTCCATAGTTTTGGCTTTTCATCTCCTAGGGTAAGGTATTTGTATGATTTGGGTTTTCAATTTTTCCTCAATAATAAATAGGCCTTTGAGCCTCATTGTAACATAGTTCATAGCCTTGTATCCACCACATCTCTTCTTGGAAATAGGCTACCACCGCCCTAGCTAGTTAATTTCCATTCTGTTTGTAAGCATATTTCATCTATTTGTTACACGAGTTGCTCTGCAACCCAGTATAGGGTACACATGTAGATTTAATGTGAGAAATTTAATGTATACCTTTGGAATTTCAGAGTATAAGGCACATGTATAAATGTAATGTGAGAAATGTACAGTAAGATATGTATTTTAAATAAACATTTGAAATGTCAGAGTATATTCACCAACACTCAAAAAAGAGGTATGGTAAATAAATAAGAATATAACACTAAAAAAAGAGGTATGGTAAATAATTAAAAATATAAATAGACCGAGGTATGCTAAATAAAAAATAAAACCTCTTTTAATACTTACTCTAGAGGTATGGTGAATAAATAAAAATATAGATATATATTGGAGCTATATTCACCAACACTAAAAAAAGAGGTATGGTAAATAAATAAAAATATAAATAGACCGAGGTATGGTAAATACAAAATAAACTCTCTTTTTATACTTACTCTAGAGGTATGGTGAATAAATAAAAATATAAATAAGTTGGAGGTATGGTAAATAAATAAAACCTCTTTTTATAATTACTCTAGAGGTATGGTATATAAATAAAAATATAAATAGACTAGAGGTATGGTAAATAAATAAAACCCCTTTTTATATTTACTCCATAAACATCTTTATATTTACCAAAACTAAAAATGTCGTTTTACGTAGGTGAAGCCTATGGGCCAAATACCATGGTACAAATTATTATTAATACCATGGGCTAAATACTATGGAAATATAAATAGACTAGAGGTATGGTAAATAAATAAAACCTATTTTTATATTTACTCCATAAAGAAAACTAAAAAATGAGGTTTTCTTTAGGTGAATCCTATGGGCCAAATACCATGGGCTAAATATTATGGGTCAAATACCATATTTATAAAAGAGGTATGGTAAATAAATAAATATAAAAGAGGTATATAGAGGTATGGTAAATACATAAAATATATCAAATATGATTAGAAATAAACATTTAAGTATATACCAAGCATATGGGACAAATACCATGGTAAATAAAAGAGGTATGGTAAATAAATATAAATATAAATAAACCATAGGAATGGTAAAAATAAAACCTCTTTTTATATTTACTCCATACTCTTTATATTTACGAACACTCACAAAAGAGGTTTTATTTAGGTGATGCCTAAGGGCCAAATACCCTAATATTAATATTAAAAGATTAATACTAATATTATTATTAATTATAATATTCATATTAATATGTTATAATATTAATATTATTAAATTTAATAAATTTGGATCGCGGAGGTTTGTATTTAAGTACCCTACATGCATCCATCGAATATCACACTTATAAACGTAAACATAAATGCAATTATAAAAGTAATGTTTAACATTTAAAATTTAAAATTTAATACAATTAATCTCACGTTGGCCTTAATGAAAAATCACTTCTCCCCATAAATATACAAATTTAACACAAATAAAGTGTCTAATTGTATTTGCTCTTTCATTTTTTTTTCTACTTTTTTGTTTTTACCTTTTCATCTACTTTGACTCCATGGATGTGGTCGTGTAACCAATCACTCTAACCACCAAATTATAATGATTTAATTTATGCATTGGGAAAAACACCACCAAATTAGAATGACTTAATTTATGTGTTGGGAGAAACACCACCAAATTAGAATGATTTAATTTTTGTCTTCCCTGAAACCTTGCCCAGATGTAAAACAAAGTGATTTCAAGAATCTATTTATAAATTTAAAAAAAATATAAGCCTAGATCCATATTAATTCCGAATCTCTCATGGGCTGAGAGGGATCAAATATTTAGAGGTGCAAACTTTTCGTCAACTTTTGCACTCAAAAAAGAAGTTTTCAGCTCTAGAGGTTTGATCCCTCTCGACGCTTAATAGATCGAGAGTTAAGATGAGTCTTGGTTGTTTACTAATTAAATGAAGTTTTATTTCCATTTCATCTCTGCATTTATGTGTATTTTTTCATTTCATGGTACAAACACACTTAAGGGAAACTCCAAAAATTTGTTCGTAAGCGCTAACTAAGTGATGAAACTAATTAGTTCTAGAAAAAAGTATGCTTTACTACTTTTAAGATAAAATTAGTTTGTATAATAGTTGGTGAAATAAAGGTCGTCCTTAAGGGGGTCTATCAAGGAAAAAACAACACAATTGGAAGATTATATACATGTATACAAGGTTCTTCTCTAGAATCCTAAAGGGCTACCACCCAAGAGGCAAGTGGAGCATGAGATCCAATTGTTTTGACACTCTCCATTACCAAATGTTAATTGTTTATAAAGGGAAATGAGGTGAAGAAATAGTTGTAATAGCAATTTGAATATGGTGTTATTTGACTGTACCTAACATGTGGGTCACCCATTATAATTGTGCCTAAGAAGGATGTGACTTGGTGGATGTGCATTGGCTATAGGTTTTAAAAACAATTATTCTCAATAATGGGTACCTCTTTCCTAGGATAGAGGATATTTTATGTAACAAGATAAATACTTCACCTAGATAGACTTACAATCACGGGGTCACTAAATTTGAGTCAAAGAAGAAGATACCTAGAAGACCACCTTCAAAGCTAGAGAAGGTTTGTATTAGTGGTTAGTTATGATATTTAGCCTATGAAATGCACCAAATAATTTCATAAAGTTAGTTAATGATATATTGTGAACTTTTATAAGCTCATTTTTTATTTTTTATTTGGATTAATGACTAGTATACATTGCTACCTACAAGGAGAACATATCACATTTGATGTAGGTGCTAGAGACTTTAAAGAAGCAGTAATCATTGTCACATCTCAAGAGGTGTGATTTATCACAATAGAATATGGTGTATTTGGGATATATGATAGGTGGAGGAGATTTGAAGATAGATCCATCCAAGATGGAGGTCATCATGAAGTTTTGGGTAAGGGTTACTAAATGTTTTTGAGGATAAGAGTTTTTTTGAGGCAACATAATACTTGAAGAAATTCATAAACTTGTTGTTAGTAGTAACAACACCAGTCTACACCATAATTTCAAGTTGCAAGGGTTTCGAGTTGGGAAAGGGTCGTCAAAGAGCCTTTAAAGTGTTAAATAAGAATATTAGTCAGACATTGGTACTAGCATTAATAAAATTACAATATCAGTTTGAAGTGGAGACATATGCATGTGTACATGTTATGGGAGCAATCTTAATGCTAATTAATTAAATTAAAAAAAAAAAAATTACAAAATTCATACAAATGTAAAATAAAATTAAAACAAGAACCTTCCGTACTAATACTAAAAATCTCTAATAAAAGAATAAATCAATTTAGATCTATTTTAACCTAGATATTTTATACATTGATCCATTATTTTTTTATTTTCTTATACTCCATCTTAATTCTTATTAAACCTTCGATTAAAATATATCTACGATAATATGTATATCAATCCCATTAAAAAAGCACTAGAAGCCAACTAGGTAACAAAATAGGCCTACCACTACATTATGTCCTACCTAGAAACAAGCATTGTTAAATTTTAATTTTGAATGGGCACACACTTGATAAGTGGTGGAAGTTCCATGATAATACCCTCAAAGATATATTAAGGTATTTTATCATCATAAGAAACAACTAGATGATTTAGATTCGTTAACGAAATACATGAAAACTCAATTTTATCACCATAAGGAACAAATACAAGATTTAGATTCCATAATGAATTTTTCCTTAATGCACATGACAATTGAACTCAAACAGGAGAGTTACAAATAGTAGCAAATGTGTAAAAGAATGATCAAGAATGAATAGTGATTAAGTATGTTTATGAAATCACAAAATTTGGGATGTCAACATTTTTTATTCTTATTATTATCATCTGTGCAAGTGATTGTGGTCATGAAAAAAAAATAATCAAATTTTTTTTAAGATACAATAACATTATTTTCTGGCTAAATTTTAAGAAGAAATCGTATAGAAGTTTATTGCCTTTATATTCAGTGTATAGTTCCTAAAAATGAAATCTAAGATATTTCTATATATTTTGTAGCTAGAAATGCAAAAAATAGAATTGAGCATTTGTTCTTGTTGTTTAAATCATGTGTATAAATGACTATGGTCATATATGGAAATTATGTTACCTCAAACAAAATAAAGTGCATTGTTTTTTATTTCATTATATCAAATATGATGAATTAAAAATTAAATGAGTTATAGATGTTATGTCAAAAGTTTTAAGGGCATACTGTACTACACATGTAAGGGTTGTCAATTACATTAAAAGTATTCAGGAGATTCTCTATAGATTAGAATAGTTGAAAAGCATAGTTCTTACATATTTTCCATAGAGGGAGGAATCAAATACATTGAAAGTATTTAGGAGATTCTCTATAGATTAGAATAGTTGAAAAGCATAGTTCTTACATGTTTTCCATAGAGGGAGGAATCAAATGTAGAGTGAGGTCGTAAAGGAGAGAGGCCATGCTCTAAATGGCTTCATTGTCAATTCTTCTTTATAAGGAATATTTTGGTACAATGGTAAAAATTCTTATGATGAGGTGTGTAATCTTGTTGAGAGATTTCATTTTATATGGATGTGATGTGAAATACATCAAAGCATGGGTAGAGACATTGTTGAGAGATTTCTTGTTATATGGATATGATGTGCAATATATCAAACTATGGGTAGAGACATCGTAACCCTTGAGAGGTTTGAGAGGTTTAGTTGACCATCATTGTTCTCAAAATAATAATGAATCTTCTCTATAGTAGACATGTATAACATGAAAATATATTTTTTTGTATGTTTTGAAGGACATGATTTGTGGTATAAGTGAAAAGGAATCATATTCTAAATCACATAATGCTCTAGAAAAAATTATAGTTGTTTGGAAAATAAAAAGATAAATATTCTCTCTCAAACTCTAGGATAAATATTTTAATAAAATTTTAGTTATTACATATTGGAAAAGAAAACCAAATAACATTAGAGAAAATATATCTAAAAGTAGAAGAAAAAAAGTAAAAAAGACTTTAAAACCATACAAACTATTTTAACAAAAAAATACCTTTAATACAAAACAAAACAAAACAAATATAATTTAAAAAAAAAAAAAAAAAAACAAATATAATTTAACACAAAAATAATAGGAGTGGAAAGAAAATTTAATACAATGAAATGTACATATAAAATAAAACCATATAAGGAGTGACTTTAATTTATTTTAGATGTTATAAATGCATTTAAATGAGCAATACAAGAATTAAAAAAAAAAAAAAAAATTCCAATGGAAATTTACAAATTAAGCTTGATTTAATTTTAATTTTGAGTTGGAAAACACATTATATTAGGGCAGGGTTTAATTTATACATGAAATACCATTTTTCACTAGAATTTGGGGATTCAGTTTTAAGAAAAAATATGATTTATTTTTATTTAAAATATGTTTTGGAATGAATAAATAGATTCAGTACTTTAAAAAACCATAAACCATGACTTACTAGAATTCTACATATTTAAAAACTTAAATTAAAACATTTAAAAATCTTTGAAAAAACAGCGCCTAAAAAATCATTTTCATCTCTGACATTAAATTTAATTTAGTATTAAAAATACATCAAATATAACTTAAAAATAAACTTAGGCAGTTATATTGAATGCCTTAAGATCGAAATAGGGAAATATAACGAGCTCTCTACGATAACTACGATTCCACCAAACCTTCCAAATTGAAGAAAACCGAACTACTTCACATGGGACCTGGATAGATGACGTGGAGGTGAAGAGAATTTCTTGAACCCTTTTTCTTGAAAAACATCTTCACCTTTTTTCTTGGAAAGAGTTTGAAGCATTCTAAGTTTTTTTTTTTGTTATAGACGCTGTGGTCCTCTCCTTTTAACGATCCATCAAGATTTTTTTTAATGAGAAGGATGATTTAAAGAATATCCGAAATTTTTTTAATGAGAAGGATGATTTAAAGAATATCCGAAATATGTGCAGATATTTTTTCTTGTTTCTTGAAAAATCATCTTCATCTTTTTTCATAGAAAGCTTTTGAAGCGTTCTTTCTGGTTATCGACGTTGTGGTCCGCTCCTTTTAACGATCGATCAAGATTTTTTTAACCGAATAGTTCGAAACGAAAGATCTGGGGAGTTATTCGATCTCATTCTCCCCACGATTGAGTGCACAATCAATGTAAAGAAGAGACAACCATCTGGGGAGTTATAGGATCTCATTCCCAGCAAAAATAGAGGAGAGACAACCAGCAAAAATAGTAGGAGAGACAACATTGCAAAACAGGCTTCAACGGCCAATTAGCAAAACAGGCTTCAATGGCCAATTAGCAAAACAGGCTTCTATCAACAGGCGAATTAGCAAAAAAATTGTAATCGCTGAGTTTTAGGTTCGATTGCAGGTGGAACCTAACACGAATTTAGGCGTTGTACGTATATGATTAGTCACAATGCATTGTAAAGACAACTTCCGAAGATAGTCCGCTCCCAGTTGTTTCATCGATAGAGAAGGGATTATTGAAAAGCCCATGTGTATCTCCGTGTGGCTGTGACTTCGTGTTGTGTCTATATTGTGTGTGTTCGTTTCTATGTGTTATTGAAGAGCCGAGTTGTTGTTTCATCGATAGAGAAGGGATTTGCATGGACGAGACGAATGAAAGACGTTGTGTCATATTTGTTGCAGCCATGACAGGTATGCTTCTGGTATTTATTTTGGTATGGTTATTTTATTACTTTAGGATTCTGTTAGTTATTAATCACATATATCATCGGTTTAGTTTATATGTCATTAGTCAGTTTAATTTATATATCATCAATTTACGGTCTCATGTATCAAGATAGATTTCTCTATATAATTATATTTAGCCCTATCTGGAATCATTGTTCTTCTTCACTTTGTCATAGATGTTAAAGCTATATGCCATTTCCCTTCGTGGATGCCCGCAAGCTATTATCTCCCATCCACTCTGTTTTATTCACCATTAATTTTGTACGTATATATTATTTTTCATTTTTATATCATTATAGATTTTAAACTTTAATTTTTGAATCATTACTCATTTAAATTTGTGTATAAATTATTGTTTTACATTCCATAAATTTCATGTTTTATCTTTTTTTTTTTAATATTTGATTTTGTTATTTTAAATATTTAATTTATTCAGTTTAGTTTATATATCATCAGTTCACTGTCTCATGTATCAAGATAAATTTCCCTAAATAATTATATTTAGCCCTTTCTGGAATCATTGTTCTTCTTCACTTTGTCATAAAAGTTAAAGCTATACGCCACTTCTCTTCACAGATCCCTGCAAGCGATTATCTCTTCTTCACTTTGTCATAGATGTTAAAGCTATATGCCATTTCTCTTCACAGATGCCTGCAAGGGATTATCTCCCATCCAGTAGCTATGTTTTATTCACCATTATATATATATATATATATATATATATATATATATTTTCATTTTTATATCATTATAGATTTTAAACATTAATTTTGAACTCCGTTATCATTACTCATTTAAATTTGCGTATAAATTATTCTTTACATTCCATAAATTTCATGTTTTATCTTATCTTTTTTAAATATTTGATTATGTTATTTTAAATATTTAGGTTATTCAATAAATAATTATATAAAATTAAATTAATATCATATAATTAAATTTATTGTTCTATATTATATAATATTGGATTTAGAGATAAAAAAAAAAATTGGTTTCATAACCAATAATTTTTTTGCTGCGTAGGCCGAGCTTGAGCGCCGCCCCCACGGCCTCCCTTGCTGTTGCTACGGCCCTCTCGGCCCCAGGGGCATCGATCCTAGCTGGATCTAAACGGATCTGCCTACAGATCTCGTTTCTGGCCATCCAGAGCAGCGCCCTCTCACCGATCTGCTGCACAGATCCTCAGTTGTTCCTTTGATCTCACCCCTGCTTTTTTCTGCTGCTCGGTCTCGGAGATGCCTCGCCTCTTGTCTGAAGCAGTTCGGGTGAGTTTCTGATCTTCTCTGCTGACTATGGAGACCCAAGGATCGCCTCAAGGGCCCCCTCTGTCTTCGCCTCCGGATGCCTCAGCTGCCTTCTCTTCCTTGATTGCTTCATTACCCAAGAAGAAGAAACCTGACGTCTCTAAGTTTGTTAAAAAGCTCGATGATGTGCTGGAGGTAACCCTACCTCCGGAGGGACCGATCCAGGTTGCCTTGTCTCTAGCAGATCGCGCCCTGGTCGGTCAATTCACGGGTCTCTGGCCCTCTCCTAAATCAACTAAAAACTGGGTTGCAAGGAATTGGATCTCGCTGATCAAGAACAAAGTCACTTCATATTTTCTTGGAAGAGGCTACTTCCTGTTTGAATTCAATACTAAGGAGGATAAAGACCTGATCTTCAGGAATGGGCCCTATTTCATGGGACCTCAGGGCCTATACCTAAATAAATGGACTCCAGACTTTGATCCAGCTGTGAATGTTCCATCGGCAGTTCCTGTTTGGGTTCGGCTTCCTAACCTACCGGTTCACTGTTGGAACTGGGATTCCCTCAAACACATTGGCAACACATTGGGTAAGTTCATAGACAGAGCCAATAACAACGATCAATATGATTGCGCCCGGATCTGCATCGAGGTAGACTTAGAGGTGGGTCTCCCTGAGGCCATCAAAATAAAGGTGGGTAGCTGGACGCATCTTCAAGTGCTGGATTACGAGCAGCTCCCGTTCAAATGCCGCAAATGCCACATCTACGGCCATTTTGCTCGAGGATGCCCGAACATAGGTGAAGCAGAAAAAGGAAAGGAGCAAGGATGGAATCAAGTGAAGAGATCAAAGATAAATCACAAGAAATCCGGGGCACAAGGATCTCAACCTGCCGCTGCCCAAAATGTATCCTCGTCAAGAAGTCAAGAAAATAAGTTCAAGATCCTAAGCTCTGCGGAAGAAATTCACAGGGAAGAGGAGAGACCTGCCAAATCAGCAGAAAAATCGAACTCAGCAGGAACAAGACCCGAAGAGAGTATCATGGCAAGGGACAAGGAAAAGCAAACAGAAGCCTCCAAGGAGGAACATGACTCAGAGGAGTCTGAGGAAGATGGAGAAATAGGAGATACGCAGACATCAGTTAGAAGATCTGCAAGGGGCCGGAAATCTGCAAGAGAAAAGAGAGATCAGGAAACCTACAAAGACAAGCTGCAGGGTAGTCAGCCTACGCTAGAAAAACTCCTCGGCAAGAACTCGAAGACGGTTAAAAATCAAGTCCCTGGCTCCAGGGGAGCCCCTCACGAAAGAAACAAATGATGAAGACCATCTCCTGGAATTGCAGAGGAATGGGGAGTAAAGTAAAAGAAGAAGCAGTGAGAAATCTCATTAGAAGAGAAACCCCGGACATCCTTCTGATCCAGGAGACCAAAATGGAGGACAATGAGTTCCTTCAAATCAACAATAAGTTCTGGAAGGAAAGTAGCAGACTAGCAGTATCATCAAGGGGAGCCTCCGGGGGATTGGGCTCTCTCTGGAACCCCCTCAAATACAACCTGGTCACAGAGGCACACAATAGCCATTGGCTATTCTTGAAGCTACACTCTGTAGAATCAAGGGAGACTATCTGCCTGTTTAATGTCTACGTACCTATTAACATAGGGGAGAAAAGGGAGTGTTGGGATTCCATTAGACAGCTGGCGGAGACTGAGAACCTGGGAAACATCATTATTGCAGGGGACCTAAATCTCACTCTACGCACAGATGAAAAGCGAGGAGGCACAATCGTAAGGGACCCAGCAAGGGAGTGGGTGGAAGATCTCATGCAGGACTGAGATCTACTCGATACCCCCCCAGATAACGGTAAGTACACCTGGACCAATAAGAGAATAGGCCCTGGTCATATTGCTGCTAGACTTGATAGATGCTTGGTGCAGAGTTCTTTTCTTTTGCTTGGTTTAGAATCCAGATTGCACATCCTCCCATGTAGTGTCTCAGATCATAAGCCCATTTTTTTAGAGATGACAGGCCACAAGGATCTTGGTCCCATTCCATTCAGGTTCAATGCTCTTTGGGTTAAAGAGCCTGAGTTTTTGAACTTGGTTAAGGACAGCTGGAATTTGCCAGTGAAGGGTTCTCCCTTCTTCATCTGGGAAGAAAAACTTAGAAGACTGAAAGCTGCCCTCAAAACATGGGCCAAAAGTCTTCCCACTCCTGCAAACGAAAGAAAGCAGGCCTAAGATAATCTTACACAGCATCAAACCCAAAGTGAGGATGTAGAAATTACTAAAGAAGTTTTAGACAAGGAGGAGGAGCTTCAACAAATCTACCACAAAGCCTGCCTATCAGAGGAAGAGCATTGGAGGCAAAAATCTAGGAGTTTATGGCTTAAAGCGGGAGATAGAAATTCTGCCTTCTTCCATAAACAAGCTCAAGCAAGGAAAAGCTTTAATTCTATAACAGAAATCAAAGAAGGAAATATGATCCATAAAGACTTTGAGAGCATAAAGAATGCAGCCTACAATCACTTCAAAAACTTGTATAAATAAGAGGGTGAGACTGATCCAAAATCCAAATTTCTGGAGGTGATACCCCCAAGGATCTCCCCTCTTATCAATCAGCAGCTTGAAAAGAAGATTTCCATCCAAGAAATAAAAGAAGCTCTAGTCAGTATGGAGCCTGACAAAGCCCCAGGCCCGGATGGCTTCACGGCCAGATTCCTCCAATCTTGCTGGCAGATTGTGGAGAAATATCTCTTTAAGATGATCTTGAAATCACAAAATTGCCAAAAAATTGGGGGCAGCACTAATTCTTCCTTTCTTGCCCTTATTCCCAAGGAAAAGGGTGCAAAATAATTCAATAGTTTTCGCCCAATCTCTCTCTGCAACATTGGATACAAATTAATCACAAAGGTAATAGCAAACAGGTTAACAGGCATCCTTCTAGTGATCATACCTGAGAATCAAGGAGGATCTGTTTAGGGGAGACAGATTGTCGATAACTACATCCTGGTGCAAGAGGCGATCCATTCGAGTCAACTTCGCAAGGAGAAGGGTATGGTAATTAAATTAGACCTGGAAAATGCCTTCGATCGTGTCAGGAAAAGTTTCCTTTGGGAAGTTTTGAAAAAGTTTGGCTTTGGACTGGGTTTTGTAAATTGGATTCGAGCTAGTATTGCTGACCCATGGATTGCCCCCTTGGTGAATGGGAGAGCAGCTGGCTTCTTCAAAGCATCAAGAGGGCTCAGGCAAGGCTGCCCCCTCTCTCCGCTGCTTTTCGTTCTTCAACTCTCTGCCCTAAGCTTCTTCCTAGATCAGAAATTGGAAGATCAGGAGATTTTGGGGCTTAATATAGCCAGAGGTGTGAAAAATGTAAATCACACTCTTTTCGCAGATGATACCCTACTGTTGGGGGCTGCCACAGCTCGATCTGTTATAAGGTTTAAGGAGGTTCTAGATGATTTCAGTGATGCTACAGGAAGCATTCTAAACAAAGGCAAATGCAAAGCTTACTGCTGGAACATTTCTGCTCACACTCTCTCTGTCATCTCCAGAATTCTAGGCTTTGCTGCCACCCTCAGCTGGTCCTCCTTTATATACTTGGGTCTTCCCATCTTTCGTAATCTAGTTTATAGCAGAGATTGGGCACCTCTTTTGGACAAATTCAAGACAAAATTTCAAGCCTGGGGTTTCTCTTCGTTAAATCTTGCAGGCAAACTTTTTATAATCAAATCAGTATTAAGCAGTCTACCCATATTCCAATTTTCTGTGCTCCTAGCACCCTCTTCCATCATAAAGAAAATGGAAGCCTACATCCGCAAGTTTTTCTGGAAAGGTGGCAAACTCAATGACAGAAAAATCTCGTTGATCAATTGGGAGAAAATATGTAAGCCTTTGATGGAAGGAGGCCTTAACATTAAAGATTTTTGCTCTCAAAATATTGCCATGGGGGCCAAGCTCTTCTGGCGAATCATCGCTCCGCACCCAGGCTGGGCGCAAAGAGCCCTTTGGAAAAAATATCTCATGGGAAACAGAAAAAGATCTCTAGATAATCCTCTTCCCACAATAGGAACGCACTTGGTTAAACGTTGTCATAAAGCAGTGGCTCTTATCAAAGATAGAGCGTTCTGGATACCAGGAAATGGTAAAAACATCAAGATCTAGGATGACAGTATAATGCTGCAACCACCCTTAGCAACGAATAACTCACTGTACGCGCTGAGACAGTGGATGGATCACACAGGGTTTAATACACTGTGGGACATTTCACAGTGGTCTGACAGAACATGGCAGCGTTGGCGCCTTCCTCCCGTGCCTCCAGAGCTTGCGCAGGCCAGACAACTCCTATTATCTCTGTTACATGGTAAATCGCCCCTACGCACAGGTAAACACGATGCTCGGGGCTGGGGATCCGGTCCAGGTATATACACAGTAGCGCAGGGATATAATTGTTTGCAAGAACGCCCCTATGTCGCCCCCGATCCAGCTGTATGGAAGGGACTGTGGCATCACAAATCTCTGCCAAAGGTCGACATCTTCTGTTGGTTGCTTTGCCACAGAGCAATCTTAACAGATGATAAACTGAAGAAAAAAGGCTTTCAAGGCCCATCCAGATGCCACCTATGCTGCGAAACTGAAGAGAGTGCCCAGCACATCATCCTGGAATGTAAATTTTCTACAGAAATTTGGCAGATCCTTTTGAATTATTGGAAAACAGAGTTCAATATTCCTATCTATATCTCAGACTTATTTGCTAATTGGCATAGTTGTTATCCAGGAACTCTTCCAAAAAATGAAAGATTTAAAGCAGCATGGTTCTCCTTGCCGAAATTCATATGCTGGCAAATCTGGCTTGAGAGAAACATAAGAGTTTTTAGGGATGAAAAATTAAATCCTCAGCTCATCACCATCAAAGTAAAAAACCTCTGGAAAGAAAATTTGGGTGAACAGATATCGGAAGTCAACTTAAATCAAAAGGATCTAGATTGGGGTGCCTCGTTGGGTCTTCACTTCTCTGGCAAAACAAGGCAGCAAAAGAGCATAAAAGAGTGGCAATTCAGA
The DNA here is from genome assembly GCA_034641835.2 of Pinus albicaulis. Classification (NCBI taxonomy): domain Eukaryota; kingdom Viridiplantae; phylum Streptophyta; class Pinopsida; order Pinales; family Pinaceae; genus Pinus; species Pinus albicaulis. The sequence goes on along the minus strand of CM076584.1, from coordinate 1,619,438,480 downwards.
GGAAACAAGCAAGAACTTTCAGACTTGCTCACTAGACAAGCCAGACACTGCTTATTCTTTGATGGGGCTGCGAAAGGAAATCTCGGTTTGGCTGGGGCAGGAGGAATTATAAAGAACAAGGAGGGCGTAACAGTGATTAAGTATGCTTGGGGTCTCGGGTATTCAACCAGCATCCAAGCTGAATCCTTGGCACTTCTGCAGGGGCTTAAGCAAGCAAAGGCCACTGGTATTTCAGATTTAATTATTATAGGAGATTCTCAGTCTATCATCAAAGTTCTAGTGGAGGACTCCTCTCCTACAGATCTTAGACTGGCTAGAGCGATCTTAAGAATTCGAAACATGGTGAAAGCTTTTCGAACTACAAGCTTCCTCCATGTTTTGAGAGAAAACAATAAAGAGGCAGATTCGGAAGCCAACAAGGCGGTGTCGCTTTCAGAAGGCTCCCTTCTAGTAAACGAAACTGAGGAGTGGGACTCTATCCCATAAAGCTGCAATGTTTTTTCGTCTCATTTTACAACAGTTTGTGTGTTTATATAAGCTAGGAAAAATAACAAAGATAGACTTTCTAGTCACGTGTAAAAATGGTGGATTCCCAAAATTTGGGATCTACGATCAGACCATGGCAGAAAGACTAAGGGCTAAGCCCGACATATTGTAATCTTGGATGGCATTTGGCCACTTTCTAATATAAACTCATAAGCGTTCTTGTAAAAAAAAAAATATTGGATTTATATGATTTATATTTATATTTATATTGTTATTAGTGCCTGAATTTTTTAGTTAATTATTATATTTGAATTGTTTAGTCAGATTTTTATTTGTATAAATACTTATTAATTGAAATTATATAATAAAGAAAGGAATATTTTTTTGAATTGAATTTTTTGATTTATATGTGATAGTTTATAATGTGAAAGGATATCTTTGTATTCTTTTATTATATGTAACTATTTATCATTTGAAAATTAGATGATATAAAATAGTTTAAATCATTTTATTAGTAGAATTGTTTTATTTATATATGATATGCCAAATATATGCATTTGTTTATTCAAATGTGAAAAGATGCTTTAAAAAAAGTTTTTTTTTTTTTTAAATGTATCCATAAGTTGTAATTTTTAAAAATATATCATATTTTTTAGATGACACGACATTGATATTTATGTATAGAAGTTTTTTGTTTATATCGATAGGTAAATGTTGGTGTATTTTATGTGTTTTCTCAAATGAAAGCAATTTTTGTTTGTTTATGTGATATGATGGTTGTGTTTTTTCTAATTAGATGATATGATTGCATTGAACGATAATATTATGTTGACAATTTTCACAAGTTTAATTTGTATATGATTATGTATGTATTTGTTTTATTATTTGTAATATAATATAATGATTATGCTTCTTACATAATATGATGATTTTTGATTTCTAATTGATAACATGTTTTTGTTTGCTATGTGATGTGGATAGTATTTTTTAAATGATATGGTTATGATAATAATGATTATGTTTTTGTTTGTTTAATGGCATGCTTTAAGTTCTTAGATGATATGATGGTGATAATGAGAGAGAGGGATAATAAGAGTGAGGGGTGGGAGATAGAGAGAGGAGGGGGAGAGAGAGAGATGAAGATGGAGGAAGGGGAGAGGGAGAGAGAGAGAGAGAGAGAGAGAGAGAGAGAGGGAGGGTAGGGAGAGAGAGAGAGAGAGAGGGAGGGAGGGTGAGAGGGAGGAAGGAAGGGGGAAGGGCGGAGGGAGGGAGGTAGGAGGAGGGAGAGAGAGAGAGAGAGGGAGGGAGGGAGGGAGGGAGGGAGGGGGAGGTTGATGTAGGGTGAGAGAGAGAAAGAGAAAGAGGCAAGGGGGAGAGAGGGAGAGAGAGGGAGAGAGATATGGGGAGGGAGGGGGAGATAGAGATACAAAGAGATGGGGAGGGAGGGGGAGAGAGAGGGGGGGGGAGGGGGAGAACGGGAGAGAGAGGGAGAGGGAGAGAGATAGGGGGAGGGCATGGGAGAAAGATATGGGGGGAGAGAGTGGTAGAGAGAGCGGGAGGGGGAGGCAGAGAGAGAGGGGGGGTGGATGAAGAGGGGGGAAGAGAGAGGGGTGGGGAGAGAGAGAGAGAGAGAGAGAGAGAGAAAGAGAGATAGAGAGGGACAAAGGGAGAGGGAAAGGGAGAGGGAGAGGGGGATGGGGTTGGGGAGAGGGAGAGAGAGATAGGGGGGGAAGAGGGAAGGAGAGAGTGTCAGAGAGGGAGAGGGGGATAAGGAGAGGGAGGGAGAGGGGAGGGGAAGATAGCAGTAGAGAGATGGGGAGAAGAGGGTGAGAGAGAGAGAGAGAGAGAGAGAGAGAGAGCGGGAGCAGGGCGGGGGAGAAGAGAGGGGGAGGTAGGGGGGAGAGAGGGGGAGGGAGTGAGCCTATGTGTGTGTGAGAGAGAGAGAAAGAGAGAGAGAGAGAGAGAGAGAGAGAGAGAGAGAGAGAGTATGGCAGAGGGGCAGTTGAGGGAGAGGTAGGAGGAGAGAGAGGGAGGGTGAAGGTGAGAGGGGGAAAGTGGGAGGGGGGAGAGAGAGGGAGAGAGTAATGAGGGGAGAGAGAGAAAGGGAGGGGGAATTAGTGTGTGTGTGTGTGAGAGAGAGAGAGAGAGAGAGAGGGAGAGAGAGAGTGTGAGAGTAGGGGGAGGGGCAATGGAGGGAGAGGTAGGAGGAGAGAGTGGGAGGGGGAGAGAGAGGGGGGGGAGTGGGAGGGAAACAGAAAGGGAGGTAGAGAGAGCGAGAGAGAGAGAGAGATGAGGATGGAGGGGGAGATATAGTGACAGAGATGGGGAGGGAGAGGGGGAGAGAGGGGGGTAGATAGAGGGAGAGATAGAGGGAGAAGGGGAGAGAGAGAGTGTGTGGGGGAAAGAGAGAGGAGTGGGGGAAGAGAGAGAGAAAGAGAGAGAGAGAGAGAGAGAGTGAGAGAGAGAGGAGATGTAGATGAAGAGAGAGAGGGAGAAGGGTATGGTGTTAATACAGAGGTTGAAGGGGAGAGAGAGAGAGAGAGAGAGAGCAAGCGAGAGTGATAGGGAGAGGGGAGGGGAAGAGAGAATGAGGGAGGGATGGGGAGAGTGAAAGTGAGAGTGAGAGAGAGAGAGAGGGAGAGAGGGAGAGGGAGAGGGAAGGAGAGAGGGTGGGAGAGGGCGAGTGGGGATCAGGAGTGGGAGGGTAAGGGGGAGGGGGAGAGAGAAGGAGAGAGATGGAGAGAGGAGGGTGGGAGGGGGGAGAGAGAGAGAGAGACAAAGACTTGGAGAGGGGGATAGAGAGAGAGGGAGAGAGTGAGAGAGAGATATTGGAGGGAGAACAGAGAGGGAGGGAGGGGGGAGAGAGGGACAAAAATGCGGAGGGAGGGAGATATATAGAGAGAGATATGAGTAGGGAGGGGGATATGGAGAGAGAGAGGCAGGGAGAGAGAGAGGGATAAGGGGAGAGAGAGTGAGAAGGGGAGAGAGAGGGAGAGGGAGAGAGATAGGTGAGGAATGGGAGAAATATAGGGGGCGAGAGAGTGGTAGAGATAGGGGGAGGGGGAGAGAGAGAGAGAGGGGGAAAGAGAGAGGAATGGAAAGATAAATGAGTGGTGGGGGGAGAGACAGATAGAGGGAGGGCAAAGGGAGAGGGATAGTGAGAGGGGGAGGGTGGGGAGAAAGTGGTTGAAGGGGAAGGGGAGAGAGTGACAAAGAGAGTGAGAGAGAGAGAGAGAGGGAGGTGGAGATGGAGAGATAGAGATGGGTAGGGATGGGGAGATGGAGGGAGAGAGAGGGAGAGAGAGAGGGATAAGGGAAGAGAGAGAGGGAGAGGGAGAGAGATAGGGGTATGAATGGGAGAAATATAGGGGGTGAGAGAGCAGTAGAGATAGTGGGAGTGGGTGGGGGAAAGAGAGAGGGGGGGTGGAGCGAGGGAGCGGGAGAAGGGGAGAGTGGGGTAATGAGAGAGGAGTGGGGCGAGAGAGAGAGAGAGAGAGAGAGAGAGAGAGAGAGAGAGTGAGAGAGAGGGAAAATGGAGATGGAGAGTGAGAGGGGGAGGGTGGGGAAGGGTGGTTAAAGGGGAGGAGGAGGGGAAGGGGGAGGGAGAGAGAGAGAGAGGGTGGATATGGTAGGGGAAGAGAGTATGAGAGGGGGAGGGGGAGAGGAAAGTGAGAGTTAGAGAGATAGAAAGGGAGAGAGGGAGAGGGAGAGCGGAATAGGGAAAGAGAGAGGGTGGGATAGGGAGAGGGGGATCAGTAGAGGGAGGGCGATGGGGAGGGGGGAGAGTGGGAGAGAGATGGAGAGAGAGAGAGAGAGAGAGGAGATAAGATAGGGGGAGAGAGTGGGGAGAGAGAGGGAGGGAGCGAGTGTGTGTATGGTTGTGTGTGAGAGATAGATAGAGAGAGAGAGAGAGAGAGATAGAGAGAGAGAGTAGGTGGAGGGGGAGGGGGAGGAGATGGAGAGGTAGGAGGAGAGATCGGATGGGGGAGGGAGAGAGAGATAGATAGATAGATATAGAGAGAGAGAGGGAGGGAATTGAGGTGGAGAGAGAAAGAGAGGGGGGGGGAATGGAGGTGGAGAGAGAGAGAGAGAGAGAGAGAGAGAGAGGGAGGGAATGGAGGTGGATATATATATATATATAGAGAGAGAGAGAGAGAGGTATGGATGGAGAGAGAGGGAGAAAGGGAGAGAGAGAGAGGGAGGGGGATGTGGGAGAGAGAGAGAGGAAGGGAGGGAAAGGGAGAGAGCGGGAGAAGGAGAGATAGGGTAGATGGAGGGGAGGAAGAGAGGGTGGGAGATAGAGGGGTAGAGAGAAGGGGATGTAACTTTTGTGGGTTGTTCATATCTCTTAAAAAGGATATCAAAAGCTACCCCTAATGGCCTCCCTAATTCCACTTTTGGAAGTTGATAACGATCCCCTAAAATTATTTTTTTAGTAGTGAAGTGATTTTGTTTATGTTTATGTTTATGTTTATTCTATATTTCCCACATTTTATATATTGCATGCTAGAAAATTTAACTTAGAAAATCCAGAAGTCTAGATGCCTTGTCAATTTAGATTTCATATTTTATGTATAATTTTATCAAATGTATTGTGATGAACTATCCAGTGTAATATGCAAGTTATTATAGGATCATATTGGTATCAGAGTAGGTAGCTTTGGGTATTTTGTTGTAGTTTTCAAGGGATCTAGATATGTTTAAGTAGAAACTTTTAAGACCCCATATATGGCTAGAAAAATATATTGAAAAACCCTCAAGATTTGTCAAAGGAGATTTTCTCAAGGGTAGAGGAATAGGCTTTAGATATCAACCATAACATGAATCTCCTTATGGATGCTCTCGATAACATGTTGGATGTATGTTCAAACATAGAGGCCAAACCGTAGGGGAAATTGGAGGATAGAGATGAACCAAAGAGGAAATATAAGAAAGAATGCAAAAAGGAACAACCTAGCTCATGAGTCATGAAGAATTCAAAGCTTCTATATGGAAACAAAGGTATACATCAAACCATATAAGGTGAGATTGATGCTTTCAATTTAAATCACTGATTACAATAGTTATAGATTTATTTTAGTGTTCCGAACATAGAGGAAGGACAAGAATTTTTATTTATCATATGAGATTAGAGGGCCATGCTTAGATATGATGGGAAAGCAACAAATAAGCCCTAATAATAGAGGTATATCCTCTAGTGATTATGTGGGAGGATTTCAAAACTCTTATAAAGTCAAATTTCTACCCTATCAGGTATCTAGATGACTAATGGTTTTAGTTGAATTACTTCAAGAAAATATGAGCGTTGAGAGTATTAGAGTACATGAAATTTCGGAAGATGAAAATAATTTTGGGTATCTCTCAAAAGAACCAAGAATTTCTCCTGAAGTATATGAGGGGTTTAAATAGTTGTCTGCAAAAGTAAGAGATGTTTAAACCCATAACAATGATGAGGCTTGTCTACAGGAACAATACCAAGAGAACATGCACCAAATGAAAGGGAGATAATGTGGGTCAAAGTAGAAGTATAACAATTAAGCTTTATAGGAGAAAAAGAGGAAGTATAAATGGGGGAAAGACAAAAATACAATATCCATAACACATTAGTGAAAAGATACAAACAACTGCTAAAATCATTGTAAAATTGAAGGTAATTCACATCAGAAGTGCTAGAAGCTACATCTAGAGCTCAAGTCAAAGAACAAAAGAAATGATGCTAAGAATAAAAATATGATGGCCATATATTCAAATAATTAGGTGGAAAGAAGCTCATGTGTGGATGAGAAGATTGTATATTCATTAATGCAGAAGGGGATGAATCTAAGTAGCCTTAAAAATTAAGAAGTGAAGGAACTTACCATACTCTTCCATATAAATCCACAAGTCAAGAAGACAAAAATTGATGCTCTATTCGACTCCTAATCATAGGAAAATATCCTAGAAAGAAAGCTAGTTCTGAAATTGGGACTGAAGACTCATGACCATCCTAGCTAATAACCATTAAGATGCATCAACATGGAGGAAAAGATAAAGGTAGAAAAACCTATGCATAATAAAATTTACTATTATTGTTAGATCCTTCACCATCACATTGATCCACATAGATATTGGTGGCCACCCCTCTATTCCACTTTGACCCCCACCATCGTTTCTTTCATTTTTTTTAGTTCCGTTAATTATAGCACAATTCACTATTTTTAGCATTTTTTCGAGTCCTAAACTTCGAGAGATGTTTTGAGGGCCTAAACAAAGTTTTTTGGGAAAATAGGGAGCAACATAGAAGTTCCTTATATTTTTCTCAATCCAATGTTGTAGTCCTAGGATAGATATTTCTAATGTGGTATTGATCACGTCAAATAAAAATCATATGCCAAAGTTACTTCCCCGGGAAGTTGATGTACCAATTTACCCAAACAGGGTCCATAGTTTTAGTGATTCATATCCTAGGGTTAGTAGTTGAGGATTTTTCATTGTTCCTGAATAATAAATAGCCATTTGAGCCTCATTGTAACATAGTTTAGTGGCCTTTAGCCATCACAATATTCTCAGAGATAAGTTACCGGTGCCCTAGCTAGTTTATTTCCATTCTGTCTATAAGCATATTTCATTTATTTGTAATTAATGAAATGAAGTTTTATTCCTGTTACATCTCTACATTTATGTATATTTTTTTATTTCATTGTCTTAGTGCATAAATTTGGATCAGTGGTATCAGAGAAGTCTGCTCTTTCTCAATCCTTCTTTACATGTCCCCAACATGGTCAGGATATAAGGAGTTAGGGATCTATCTCGTTGAACCTTTGCAAGATCAGCCTCGTAAACCCCGACGACCACACATGGGGGAAGAAAAGAAAGATTAGGGATCAGGAGATCCTATCAAAATATTGCACGAGAAGGCCCTCGAGAAAAACAAGAACATGATGATGGAAAAATTTTCCCATATCCTTCAACGGCTACCAATCGATGACACATCTACATCTAGCAGCCACTCTAGAAGTGCAAATCCTTTTAAGGTAAAATTAAAATTTGACATTCTCATATTTGAGGGCCAAATAGGTGTAGACATCGTGGAAAGATGGTTGAATCTATTAGATCCAGAAGAAGGAACCATAAAATCCAGAGGAGGGAGAGTGCCTCTTCCATTCCTAGATGTGGGTAAAGGGTTCCCTGCTGCAGTTCATTGCTGACAGTGGGAGTCTGAAGAACCTCATCTCAGAAGAGGTTGTGAGTGTCTAGGATTCTTGACCACAACACACCCACAACAGAAACCATCGAGTGGGATCTCCATGTCAGCCAACAGTGCCACCTTCCCTACAACATCAAGCCCTTCACAGATAGGGTATTATGTGACATTGCTCCTCTTGATGTTTCTCATACATTATTAGGCCAACCATAATTGTGGAAGTGACATGAATCCTCCCACATAATCACTAGAGGATATCTCTCTAGTATTAGGGATTATTTGTGGCTTTCCCACCATATCCAAGAATGGCCCTCTAATATCATATGATAAATAAAAAATCATTTCCTTCCTCTACGTTCGGAACACTAAAATAAATCTATAACTATTGTAATCAGTGATTTAAATTGAAAGGGAGATAATGTGGGTCAGAGTAGAAGTATCACAATTAAGCTTTATAGGAGCAAGAGAGGAAGTAGAAATGGGGTAAAGACAAGAATACAATATCCATAACACATTAGTGCAAAGATACAAACAACCGCTAAAATCATTGTAAAATTTAAGGTAATTCACATGAGAAGTGTTGGAAGCTACATGTAGAGCTCAAGTCAAAGAACCAAAGCAATGATGCTAAGAATAAAAATATAATGGCCATATATTCAAAGGATTAGGTGGAAAGAAGCTCATATTTGGATGAGAAGATTGTATATTCATTAATGCAGAAGGGGATGAATCTAACTAGCCATAAAAAATAAGAAGTGAAGGAAATGACCATACTCTTCCATATAAAGCCACAAGTCAAGAAGACAAAAAATTATGCTCTATTCAACTCCTAATCATAGGAAAATCTCCTAGAAATAAATCTAGTTCCGAAATCGGGACTGAGGACTCATGACCATGCTAGCTAATAACCATTAAGATGCATCAACATGGAGGAAAAGATAAATGTAGAGAAACCTATGCATAATAAAATTTACTATTATTGTTAATTTTATTGATGAAGTAGAATTAGATGTAGTTCCACTTGATGTATGTAGAGTTATGTTTGGAAGTCCCTATACGTACATGTTCGATGCAATATTTGTCTGAAGATCCATCTAGTATGAACCATCAAGGATGGAAATCCTTCACCATCACATTGATCCACGTAGATATTGGTGGCTACCCTTCTTTCCACTTGGAGCCCCACCATCGTTTCTTTCATTTTTTTTAGTTTCCTTAATTATAGCACAATGAACTATTTTTAGTAGTTTTTCAGGTCCTAAACTTCCGCAGATGTTTTGACATCCTAAACAAAGTTTTTTGGGAAAATAGGGAGCAACATGGAAGTTCCTTAGATTTTTCTTAATCCAATGTTGTATTCCTAGGATAGATATTTCTAATGTGCTATTGATCACGTCAGATAGAGATCATATGCCAAAGTTACGTCCCCGGGAAGTTGATGTACCAATTTACTCAAACACGGTCCATAGTTTTAGTGATTCATATCCTAGGGTTAGTTATTTGAATGTTGAGGATTTTTCATTGTTCCTCAATAATAAATAGCCATTTGAGCTTCAGTATAACACATTTCAGTGGCCTGTAGCCACCACAATCTTCTAAGAGATAAGTTACCAGTGCCCTAGCTAGTTTATTTACGTTATGTCTGTAAGAATATTTCATTTATTTGTTATTAATGAAATGAAGTTTTTTTTCTGCGACATCTTTGAATTATGTGTATTTTTGTATTTCATTTCCTTAGCGCATAAAATTGGATCAGTGGTATTAGAGAAGTCCGCTCTTTCTCAATCCTTCTTTGCATGCCCCCAACGCGGTCGAGATATAAGGAGTTAGGGATCTATCTGGTTCAACCTTTGCAATATTAGCCTTGTAAACCCAGATGACCACACATGGGGGAAGAAAATAAAGATGAGGGATAAGGAGATCCTATCAAAATATTACTCGAGGAGGCCCTCGAGAAAAATAGGAACATGATGATGGAAAAAGTTTCCCATATCCTTCAACGGCTACCCACCAGTGACGCATCTACATCCAGCAACCACTCTGGAGGTGAAAATCCTTTTAAGGTACAATTAAAATTTTACATTCCTATATTTGAAGGCGAAATATATGTAGACGTCATAGATAGATGGCTGAATCTATTAGAAGGATATTTCTCAGTTCAATACATTTTTGTCTAAGAAAGTATTACTTTTTCACTCCTCAAAGCCGCCCCCCATGTCAAGGACTAGTGAGAAACCTACTAGGAGAAAAAGGGAGAGGAGGAACACTCTCTGTTCTCATATGCACTGACTTGGAATTCTTTTCGAGATGCCATCAAGGAAAAATATTATCCCGTGAGGAGCTATGAGGAAAAATACATATAATGGAATACACTATAGCAACAAAGGGATCAAGATGTCCATGAGCTGACGAATTTATTCCATACCATGAGCACAATTGTCTGCACATATGTATTCAGGAGGAAATGGTGTTCCTCGACATCGCCTCGATTAGTGCGGCATACTGGTAGGCTGCCAAGATTGAGAAAAATTCAAACAGAAGAAGTGAGACTTTGGATCTGAAAATTAGAAGCAAGGGAAAGGTGCCCACGAACCACAGAACAAAGGAAAAAGACAATGCAAGGCATCTCGAGAAAACCCGCCAAAGGCAAAAACAAATAATAACACCATGAACCCAAAGAGGACACCGAGAAGTGGTATGAGTTCCATAATAGGTCTGCTCACAAGTCAAATGAGTGTTAGGCCAAGTAGTCACTGGTGGCCGAGCTGAAGGTTTTTGATTCAGATGCATGCTCTGAATCTGAATCAGAACCTGAAAAGGGGAATAACAAAGGGAAGCGTATTATCGATGCAGAGCCCAATGCCATCGTCACCACCACGAAGATCCAAAAGAAGGAACCATAAAATCTAGAGGAGGGGGAGCGCCTCTTCCAATCCTAGATGTGGGTAAAGGGTTCCCCACTGCAGTTCATTGCTGACAGTGGAAGTCAAAAGAACCTCATCTCAGCAGGGGTCGTGAGTGGCTAGGATTCCTGACCACAACACAACCACAACCAAAACCATCGAGTGGCTTCACCAAGGATGGGATCTCCACGTCAGCCAGCAGTGCCACCTTTCCTACAACATCAAGCCCTTCACGGATAAGGTATTATGTGAAATTTCTCCTCTTGATGTTTCTCATATATTATTAGGCCCACCATAATTGTGGAAGTGAAATGATGCACATGATTCACAACCTCGTGTTGTGATTATTACTTTTGGAAATAAGTTGTACATGGCAGCAGAGGTAGCACCACCTACCGCCATCTCTTTCGTTCCTATAAAACAACGTAGTATTCTCATTTCAAAAACCATAAAAATTATTTTCTTGATGATATGCCCTTAGGGAAAGAAGAAGATTGTGGTCACGACCTCCACACAAGGCTCCTACACTGGGAAAAAATAGATGGACAAGGTCATGGAGGAGTATGAGGACATCATCACCTCCTCGGCAGGGGTTTGTCCACACTGTCGAGTCAAGCACTCCATCGATCTTACCCAAGGTTTTTCGCTGCCCAATGGACCAATCTACCGGCGCTCTGTTGTGGAGAATGATGAAATAAAGAGGCAAATTCAAGAGTTGTTGTAGAAAGGTCACATCCGGTTGAGTTCATCACGTTGTTGGAGCCCGATCCTGTTGGTGCAGAAGAAGGATGGGAGTTTGAGACTCTTTATTAACGATCGAGTGCTAAAAAAGATCAATTTATGGAATAGGTACCCAATCCCAAATATTGATGAGCTTCTAGACCAACTCAAGGGGGAGAAATATTTCAGTAAGCTCGACTTGAAGTATAGGTATTACTAGGTACCAATCGAACTCTCTGAAGTGTGGAATATTTCCTTCAAATCCAGGGAGAGATTTTTTGAATGGTTATTCATGCCCTTCAGGTTAATGAATCCCCTCGCAACCTTCATGAGGCTGGTGGATGACATCTTGCATCCATTCACCAACTCATTTGTGTTATCATACTTCGATGACATCTTGATCTTAATCTAGACTTGGGAAGAGCACCTCCACCACATCTAACAAGTCCTCCAAACATTACAGAAACACAATCTGTGTCCCAATTCAGTAAATTGCACTTTTGGGATGACCTAGCTTCAATATCCTACATACATTATTGATGATCCATGGGTGAATGTTGATCCAACCAAGATCCAAGTCATTCGGGATCGGCCAACCCCAACCACTCTAACAGAGCTAGACAAGTTTTTGGGCCTTACGAATTTCTGCCACAGGTTCATGTTGGGATTCTCTCATATCACTTGGCCCTTGAGTCAAGTCACCAAGGGAGGGGTGAAAGAAGAATTATTTTGGCATAAATCTCAACAGAAGGCATTTGTAGAGTTCAAACATCACCTCTTCTTTTCACAAGTGCTCACATTACCAAACTTGCAACAACCATTTGAGGTCGAGACAAATGCCTCTGACTCAACAAAGGCATCCAATGGCATGTCACAATGAGACACTTTCTGACAGAGTCTGAAAGTATCTCACTTATGACAAAGAGATGTACTCCATTGTGAAATATTTCTAACAATGGAATCATTACATTTTGGGAAAGGAAACAGTCATCCACACAAACCACTGACCCCTGCAGTTCATACAGACACAGGGGAAGTTGCAGAATGATCACCATCAGAAGTGGTCCACATACTTGCAAAAATTTCACTTGAAAATCAATTATAGGAAAGGCGGCACTAATAATGTTGAAAAATGCCTTAGCCGACCACTGATTGTAGTGCTAACCACTATGCTCAACTCTTCTGGGCACAATAGTTCGAATTGGACGCTTCTCTAGCAATGCGATCGAGAATTCAGCCATGCATACAATACACTCTTGAAGGGTAAGCAAGTTCCAGATTTACAACTCTGGGATGCCCTGCTATGTGACTTGGGACACCTTTTTTCTCCTTCAAACAAGTGTGCCAAGATGATTTGGGAAGTGTGCTATAGTCGGGTCCTTGGGAATTTCGAGATCAAGAAAACAATGGAAGTACTGTAGAATTATTTCTATTGGCCAAAACTTTGACATGATGTCGAGAAGTACATCAAGTCTTGCACTGCCTATGTCATTGCCAAATCAGCCATCAAGAAGAAAGTCCTCTATACTCCACGGTGTACCCCTAGTGGACGTTGGGAATCCATCTCCATGGATTACATATCAGGACTTCCTTATACTAAGCATGTAAATGACTATGTCTTTGTGGTCATTGACAGATTCTCAAAGATGGCCATTATGATAGCCTACAAGAAGAATATTAAAACAGAAGCCACTACTAAAATCTTCTTTGAACGAGTTTGGGTACATTTTGTGATCCCACAGTCTATCATCTCACATCAAGAAAATAGGTTCCCGAGTAAATTTTGGTCCAGCCTCTAGTCGATGGTGGACACCAAGCTTAACAAGTCCATAAATTTCCATCTGCAAACTAATGGCCAAACATAGATCATCAACCGGATGATCGTACACATTCTGCGCATGTACAACTCAAAGCATCCACTCGCATGGGATGAGAGCATCCCCTATGTACAACATAAATATAAGTGGGCTCTCCATTTCTAAAACAACCACGTCCCCTTTCAGGTGAGCTTAGGATTCGAACCACTGTGTCCCATTAGCGTAGCCATACCATTTGCGGCTACTTAGGTAGATTTAGCTGGTGTCCAATGTAAGGTCGACAAGTCAAACAAATTCATTCAGCACATTAAGCACATCCGCCAAATTTTTCATGACATATTGTATAGATCCAGTGCTAAGTACAAGCACTGACATGATCAACATCGGGTTACACATAAATTCCAGGTGGGCGACAAAGTGTGTCTACATTTGTCGAAGGAGAGGCTGGCTGGAACTCGCCGCAAGATTCGCCCACTCCGAAATGGGCCATACACCATCACCAAGGTTGTAAAGGAAAATTCCATTTAGCTCACCATTCCAAAATTCCATGGTTTGCACCGAGTATTCAATGTGTATCGCCTTCAACCCTACTTTCTGTCTGTACTAGACATATCCAGTATGGAATAATAACTCACAAAAAAAGAGTTAAACCCCTACTGCATGGAAGAAGCCACAACTGATCATATCATGGATACAAATATCAAGCACACCCAAAAACAAAGGATCCTGATATATGGAGTTGTCAAAGTAGGCCAACTCCTTCACCATGGCAAGTGGCTCACTAGTGACGAATTTTAGCAGAAGTTTCCTCATCTCAGGGAGGAACTGAAGGCAATGGGGACCATTTCTTCCTAAGGGGAGAGGATCGATCTAGGTGGATATTGGTGGCCACCCAACTATTCCACTTGGACCCCCACCATTTTTTCTTTCATTTTTTTAGTTTTCTTAATTATAGCACAATTTACTATTTTTATTAGTTTTTCGGGTCTTGAACTTCTGGAGCCATTTTGAGGCCCTAAATGAAATTTTTGTGGAAAATATGAAGCAACATGGGATTTCCATTGATTTTTCACACCCAAAAGTTATAGTCCTTGGATATATATTTGTAACAAGGTATTGAGCATGTCAAAGAGAGATCATATGCACATGGTATGTCCCCGGGAAGTTGATGTACCAATTTACCCAAACAGGGTCCATAGTTTTGGATTTTCATCTCCTAAGGTAATTTATTTGTATGTTTAGGGTTTTAAATTGTTCCTCAATAATAAATAGTAAATAAATAGGAATACAAATAGACCGAGTTATGTTAAATAAAAAACAAAACCTATTTTTATACTTACTCCAGAGGTATGGTGAATAAATAAAAATACATATAAATTGGAGGTATATTCACCAACACTAAAAAAAGAGGTATGGTAAATAAATAAAAATATAAATAGAGTAAGGTATGGTAAATACAAAATAAAACTTCTTTTTATACTTACTGTAGAGGTATGGTGAATAAATAAAAATATAAATAAATTGGAGGTATGCTAAATAAATAAAACCTCTTTTTATACTTACTCTAGAGGAAATGTATATAAATAAAAATATAAATAGACTAGAGGTATGGTAAATAAATACAACCTCTTTTTATATTTACTCCATAAAAATTTTTATATTTACCAAAACTAAAAATGAGGTTTTACTTAGGTGAAGCCTATGGGTCAAATGCCATGGTACAAATTATTATTAATACCATGGGCTAAATACTATGGAAATATAAATATACTAGAGGTATGGTAAATAGATAAAACATCCTTTTATATTTAATCCATAAATAAAACTAAAAAATGAGGTTTTATCTAGGTGAATCCTATGGGCCAAATACCATGGGCTAAATATTATGGGTTAAAAACCATATTTATAAAAGAGGTATGGTAAATAATTAAATATAAAAGAGGTATACAGAGGTATGGTAAATACATAAAAAAATATCAAATATGATTAGAATCAACATATAAGTATATACCAAGCCTATGGGACAAATACCATGGTAAATAAAAGAGGTATGGTAAATAAATATAAATATAAATAAACCATAGGTATGGTAAAAATAAATCTTCTTTTTATATTTACTCCATACTCTTTATATTTACGAACACTCACAAAAGAGCTTTTATTTAGGTGATGCCTAAGGGCCAAATACCCTAATATTGATATTAAAAGATTAATACTAATACTATTATTAATTATAATATTCATATTAATATGTTATAATATTAATATTATTAAATTTAATAAATTTGGATCACGAAGGTTTTCATTTAAGTACAGTACATGCATGCATTGAATATCTCACTTAAAAATGTAAACATAAATGTAAATATAAAAGTAACGTTTAACATTTAACATTTAAAAATTAATATTATTAATCTAATTTTGGCCCTAATGAAAAATCACTTCTCCCCCTAAATACATAAATTTAAAACAAATAAAGTGTCTAATTGTATTTGTGAGGAAGCATCTCTTTGTTTGCTCTTGCATTTTTTTTTTTACAATTTTGTTTTTACCTTTTCATCTACTTCGACTCCATGGATGCAGTCATGTGTAACCAATCACTCTTACCACCAAATTAGAATGATTTAATTTCTATGTTTGGAGAAACACCACCAAATTAGAATGATTTATTTTCTGTCTTGCCCGAAACCTTGTCCGGCTCTAAAAAAAAAGTGATTTCAAGAATCTATTTCTAAATTTATTAAAAACCAGCTTAGATCCATATTAATTTTGGATCTATCAAGCATTGAGAGGGATCAAATATTTAGAGGTGCAAACTTTTCGTCAACTTTTGCGCTCAAAAAATAATTTTTCACCTATAGAGGTTTGATCCCTCTCGACGCTTAATAGATCAAGATTTAAGATGGATCTTGGTTGGTTATTAATTAAATGAAGTTTTATTTCCACTGCATCTCGTTTATGTGTATTTTTTCATTTCATTGTATTCCTGTTGTAACATACACCATTAACTTCACAGGGAAATGTAAGGAGTTAAAATTTTTTTATACAAGTTACTCATCATTACATAGAATTTTTAACAGTTCACAGTGTAATTTTATAAATAAGAATAGTAAACTCCTTAACCCTTAACAACCTCCATTACACTATATTAACTCAATACTATATGATGTAACCATCCATTCATCCCATTACTCATATAGTCATCCCATAATTTCCATTATGAACATCATAATAAGAAAGGAATCAACCTCATCATCTGGACACAATTATCAATCACACCATTGAAGACCAATATACCCTGGAAACCCCGTAGGGTGAAAACCAGCAAACGTTTAAATTTATTATTAAACGCTCGTGAGGGTGTTCAGCCCATCACTCAATGGCTTATAAAGGAGACCATCCCTTAACCATCGTTTATATAATATTACAAGGAAATATACAATATGTAGCTTTCAACCATTCAATAAATATGATACCATTTACCCTTTGGTCTTCATATCTTCACATCTTGGTGGCATGGATGTACCTACAATGGACCATCGTGCATTGGACCTTCCTGCAACTCACACTCATCTGCATGAACATTAATCATTTACCTACCACCAGGACAAGCATAATTTCCCTTCGTACATGACAAGCATAATATTCCTTTGTTCCTGTCACCATCATTTCCTGCTATGATGCTACATAAAATGATGTCAAGATCCATAAAATATTAACCAATCATTTCACATATCTGTACTATAGTATTTTCTCCATTTACTCATGTATATTCATGACAAGCAAGTCAAGTACCTTGTCGTTCTCTCTTTAACGACCCATACCTCATATGTGCTGGGTATAAGTCATCACAAAAACTAATGCTTCCGTCGCATACCACACATTCCTGTAAAACAATGGCTACATCTCCCAAGCCTTTCTTTAAAATAAACTGATACATCAGTTAAGATAATTATGCCTATGTTTTACATAAATTTAGTCAAAATAGCTAAACCTTAAGTTATTACTTTTACTGCATGGTATGCAAGTTAACATAAAAATTGTTTCTTCCATGCATGTGAATGCATACCGGTTCCAAAAGACTCTCCCTAAAGGAGTGCCTTCAAAAGGAAGCACATAAATCATACTCAACATAGTTTAATACTACAAGCTATCTTTCTACATACCAAAAATGTATATTATTTTTCAATAAAAGCCAATACATATGTTGCATGCTTATGCATGATCTTCCTCCCAAAAGGAAATCATAATCATGACAATATAAAAGTAATCACTTAGTTTATTCATCTAAGGAATAAAACTGATTAGTTCCTTTAACCATGAGTTTATTAAATAACACTTTACCAACATCATGGTAATTTATTCATGGATTTATTAAATAACTAATATTTGCAAACACCATGGTAATCTACCTATGGTTTTATGAAACAATTAATCTCCATCAACACCATGGAAAAACTACCCATGGTTTTATAAAACTATCCATGGATTTACTGATTAATCTTTACCATTACCATGGTAAACTATCCATGGATTCATTAAATAATTGCTATTTACAACATGGATTATTTTTACAAAAACTTCTTAGTATACTACCACTCTTAACTATTATGTAAAGGATTGGCATAATAGCAAAGAATAACATAATAGAAATCTTTTCAAGAGAAGACAACAAGGATTCTTTTCCAAAAAACCCGCCAATAAGTTTCCCTTTCACCATTCTATCTCTCTAATAACATTATCTTTCTAAAATATTAAAGTAAGAGTCTTTTCAAGAAAAGACAACAAGGATTCTTTTTAGGAAATAAATAACCACAAAATCACGTGGTTAATCATCTTTTAATTAAAAATTCCTATCTAAATGCATTAAATACAATGCATAAAGAATATGAAAACATGCATATTTATCCAAACATGCATGAAATAAATTAACACAATAGACACATGCCTATTTTTAAATATGCATGCATTTCAAACATCTCCATATAAGGTTACCAAAGCCTTAATCTCAATATGTCCACCAAAACATATTTTCACCTTAAGAAGGAAAATCTCAACTTATTTCCCTTGAATTATTTTCTCATATATTTACCCATCTTGATATGAGAATAAATTGTAAAATAAATGAACTATATTTTTCAACTCACAAAGAAAGAGATTATATAATAAATAATTTTAGCCACAATTATTATCTTGGCAGTCATATATATATAATCTTTTCTTTATCTTTAAACTCACAAAGAGAAAGACTATCTAATAAAGAAAGCAAGCCAAAATCACCTTTCTTGGCAGTCGACTCTCATTCCAATCAACTCTTATCAAGGAAAATAAATTAACACCATCTATATATAATCTTTTCTTATATATTTTAACTCACAAAGAAGAAGACTATATAATAAATAAAATAAGCCAAATCACTTAACTTGGCAGTCGAATCTGGTATTGCAATAATCATAATAAAAAGAAAAGAAAAATAGTCGAAGATAAATACTTAACTGCAATGCAAATTGACCAGATTATGCCTGCACGTTGATCAAGAGAAATGGGGACAACTTGTGATGCCCCTCCATGATAATTATAGGGTTGAGCTCGTAGTCCAACTCCTTTTCGTTCAAACAAGTGAGTATTATTGTTGTGCACGATGAGAATGGAACGTCGTGGACCTTCATCAACTCCATTATCAAACTTTCATGAATGGAAAGGAAATAATCACTGAGTCTGTGCGCACTTGAATGGAGATGGAGATCGACTCAGAAAAAATAATAAGAGCCAGATACTAACATTTTTTTATACACTTTGAGTAGCAACCTTACCCACTGTTCGAATTGTAATCTTCCTTTTTTTTATACGCAGCACATGTTCGTTTTAACCGATTCAAGAATCCGTTTACAAAAACTAATTCTTTCTTTTCTTGATTTGAATATATTTACCGTTTAAGGTAAAATATATTTACCATTTAAAAGCACGTAAGATGTATGTTACACCTGCATAAATTTGGTTCAAACACACTTAAGGGAAACTCCAATTTTTTTTTTTGTAAGAGTTGACTAAGCTAAGAAACTAACTAGTTCTAGAAAAAAATATGCTTTACTATTTTTAAGATAAAAATACTTTGTAGAATAGTTGGTGAAAGAGAGGTCGTCCTTAGGAGGGTATATCAAGGAAAAAAAACACAAAAATTGGAAGAGTATATACATGTATACAAAGTTCTTCTCTAGAATCCTAAAGGGCTACCACCCAAGATGCAAGTGGAGCATGAGATCCAACTGTTTTGACACTCTCCATTACCAAAGGTTCATTGTTTATAAAGGGAAATGAGGTGAAGAAGTAGTTGTAGTAGCAATTGGAATATGGTGTTATTCGACAGTACCTCACATGTGGGTCACCCATTATAATTGTGCCTAAGAAGGATGTGACTTGGTGGATGTGCATTGGCTATAGGTTTTAAAACAATTATTCTCAATAATGGGTACCTCTTGCCTAGGATAGAGAATCTTTTATGCAACAAGATAAATACTTCACCAAGATAGACTTATAATCACGGGTTCACTAGGTCTGAGTCAAAGAAGAAGATACTTAGAAGACCACCTTCCAAGCTAGAGAAGGTTTGTATTAGTAATTAGTTATGATATTTACCCTATGAAATGCACCAAATAAATTCATGAAGTTAATTAATGATATATTGTGCACTTGTATAAGTTCATTTTTTATTGTTTATGTTGATTATTGACTAGTATACATTGCTACGTACAATGAGAACATATCACGTTTGATGTAGGTGCTAGAGACTTTAAAGAAGCAGTAATCATTGTCACATCTCAAGAAGTGTGATTTATTACAATAGAATATGGTGTATTTGGGATATATGATAGGTGGAGTAGATTTGAAGATAGATCCTTCCAAGATGGAGGTCATCATGAAGTTGTCGGTAAGGGTTACTAAATGTTTTTGAGGATAGGAGTTTTGTTGAGGAAACATAGTACTTGAAGAAATTCATAAACTTGTTGTTACTAGTAGCACCACCACTCCACACCATAATTTCAATTTGCAAGAGTTTCGAGTGGGGAAAGGGTCGTGGAAGAGCCTTTAAGGTGTTAAAGAAGAATATTATTCAAAATTGGTTCTGGCATTAATAAAATTACAATATCGCTTCGAAGTGGAGACTGTGAGAATAATCTAGATTAATGCAGAAATAGATTTAGTTTTGAGTTGTTGAACCAGAGGTTTTATTTAGAGTTTAGTTCCATCTATTTAGGTTTGTTGCCTCCAATTCAGGGAGATTAGGTGAGTATGCTATGCTATAAAATGTAATGCAATCATGAAATGAAATTCAATTATTCAGTTATGTGTTGGGTTGTGTGGTTGTTTTAATTCGGTATCAGAGCATATATAAGTTGTCTCCGGTCTTTACCAACATTTGACAGTGTTTGGGTATTGGAGTGAGCTCTCACTCACGTTCCGCTTTCAAAACCCATCAGTGCTACTGTAGATCTCTTCGCAGGTGGACGGAAAGACTTTAAACAGAGGCGTATTAGTAAGCAATTCTGTCAAGCGTGATATAGCCCACTCCAATCTACTGCCTGCACGTAGATCCTCACAATGGGATGTTGCAGAGCCACTCCATAAGTGGATCACAGCTTACAACGGCTTTTCGTGAGAGCTGTATCAGTATTTAAAAAATTTGTTTAACAGCAGTTCAACGCGGTTGTAGCTGTTTACGCAGTGGAGCAGACTCAATACATTTTGAGTTGCATATGAAAGACTGCTTTCAACGTGGAAAGTGCAGCACCGCCAAAGCAAAGTCTCAAAATTTTAATACATCGAGTCGCTGGCGTGTCAGCTGAACTTACAGTGAAGAAAGAAATGTTGAAGTAAAAAGGCTCATTGTTGATACACTCTATTCACTTTATATTACGTGTTTGGTTTTTATGAAAAAAGGGGTTTGAGCTTGATATGCACATGAACCACCGACAGTATATGCGGATTGCTGCCCTCTAATATAGCCTATTCTTTAAATAGAGCATCACTCAGTTTACAGATCTTTTACAATACCGATTACAACTTCCACTCGACCTCTCAAGTTCAATTTCCATATTAACTTGCAGTCTAATTTGTGACTTGCACGATTTTTTTTTATCATTGTAGTGAATTAATTTCGCAATTGAATTTGTTTTTTTTTCTCTTGAAAACCATGGCTAATCCTCTTGCCGATTCATATTTAAATGAGTCCACCAAACTTGATGGTGAAAATTATGTAAATTGCAAATTTAAGCTGATCACAGTTCTGGAGGCATACAATCTCTAGACAATTGTTAAAGGTGACGAGCCCAAGCCTACTGCTGCTGCTACAATTCCAGATTGGGATACGCGAGAAATGAAAGAAAAAGTGCTGCTACGTATGTCAGTGAAGGACAATATTATTCCTCACATTCGGGACTGTCAATCTTCAAAGGCGACATGGGACACTCTCAAAGGTTTGTATGAAACCACTAATGCAAACCGTACTTTGTTCTTAAAAACAAAGCTACTATCTATCAAAATGGAAGCCAATGAAAGCATCAACAAATATGTTTCCAGAATTAAAGACTTAAGTGATAAGCTTGGTGATATTGGTGAAAAAGTGTCTAGTAGCGATTTAGTAATTGTTGCTTTGAAAGGTTTAGTCCAAGACTATAAAGTCTTTATTTCAGCACTCTCAGCTAGACCAACGCTTCCTACATTTGATGAATTGGCCGGAATACTTCTTCAAGAAGAAGAGAGAATGAAAATTTTTGAACTGGAGTCAAATGGTTATGGTTTGGCTTTGACTGCAAGAGGTAAAAGATCATTCTGAGGGAGACCATGGGACAGGAATAGAGGCCGTTTTCAAGCAAAGCAGAAAGGTATGATACCTCCTGATTCTTATGTTAAGAGAAACATTGAATGTGATTATTTTGGAAAACCTGGACATCTAGCTAAAGATTGCTATAGAAGAAAGAATCGTGAATCAAATCAAAGACATAGAAGGCATAATGGAAATTTCATAAACAGAGACACTTCAGTTACTGATGGATTTAAAAATCTTAATTTGTTTCTTTCTAATGCTGCATTGTCTGCTGAAACTGATGATGAGAATGCTTGGTTCATAGATTCTGGTGCATTGGCACATATGACTTGTAATAAAGACTGGTATTATAAATATTATGAGAAAACTGATGGTACACACATTTACCTAGGAGATAATAGGTCACATAAAGTCCAAGGCTATGGCATAATAAATGTGTACTTACCAAATGGAAAAATGAGACAGATTCATGATGTGATGTATGTACCTGCTGTCAAAAAGAATTTGATATCTGTTTCCACTATCACTGATAATCATTTAAAAGTGGAATTTGGTAAATTGGGGTGTATTGTGAAAGATTTTCAAGACCACTACAGGGTTGTTTCCACAAGTACCAGGGTTGGAGGATTGTATAAATTGGATGTGAAAATGAAGCGTCATGTTGCATTGACATCCAAATAGACATCGACAGCAGAATTATGGCATCACAGGTATGGGCACCTAAATTACAATGATTTATCATTGTTGCAAAGAAAATCAATGGGTGAAGGTCTTCCTGTTATGAAGTGTGAACATTTACCATGTGAAGCTTGTGCACTTTGTAAGCAGCATAGAGAAGAGTTTCCCGTTCATACTGAGAAACGACAATATGATATACTTTAATTAATTCACACTGATGTATGTGGACCTATGCAAACTAGGTCTCTTGGTGGTGCTTCCTACTTTGTTATTTTTATTGATGATAGATCTAGGTATACCTGGGTCTATTTCATTCGAAGGAAAAATGATATAATTGAGTATTTTAAAGAGTTCTGAACTATGATTGAAAAACAAACAAGTAAGTACATTAAAATACTCAGATCTAATCAAGGGGGTGAATATAAGTCAGGAACATTCAACAGCTATTGTAAATCTAATGGGATCCAACAACAGTTCACAATACCTCATATCCCTCAGCAAAATGTTGTTGCTGAGAGATGGAATAGAGCACTGGTGGAGTGTGCTCGCAGTATGCTTCAAGGTAAAAATATTTATAATGGTTTTTGGGCAGAAGCCATTAATACTGTTGTTTATCTGAAGAATCGAAGTCCCACTAAGAAATTAGCTTTTCAAACTCCTTTTGAGATTATTCATGGTTATAAACCTAATCTTAGTCATTTAAGAGTCTTTGGATGTACTGCCTTTGCACATATTCCTAAGGCTAGCAGAAGAAAGCTTGATGCAAAGTCAATCAAGTGTGTTTTTATTGGGTATTGTACAGATCAGAAAGCATAGAAATTGTTTGATCCAAGTTCACATAAACTGTTTGCAAGTCGAGATGTGGTGTTTCATGAGAATGTTGATAAATGTGATAAAAAGAATGATGCATGGCATATATCTAATGATAATCATGTCAAAATTGAAACTTTGGCTAAACAAGAATAGGAATAGGTACATGTATAGGTACAGGTTCAAGATCAGGATGAGAGAAGTATGAGCACATCTAGCAGCAGTGAGTCATAACGAGAGGAAGATTCACCTCAAAGAAGAAGAATCATGGATGGAACTCCAACAGGTATTGTAGCACCAAGAAGGTCAACCCGACAAACCCAGCTTCCTGCAAGGTATAGAGATTATGCCTTGATTTCTAATATCATGAATGTTGTAGAACCAGTTGATTATGAACAAGCTAAAGAACATTAACAATGGAGAAATGTTATGAATGATGAATATGACTCTCTTATGAAAAATCAAACATGGGAATTAGTGGAACTCCCTGAAAACAAAGTTCCAATTGGAAGCAAATGGTTGTATAAATCTAAATGTAAAGCAGATGGTAGCATTAATAATTTTAAGGCAAGATTAGTAGCAAAATGATATGCTCAACAGGAGGGAATTGATTATGACGATACTTTTGCACTGGTAGCTAAATTGAATACAATTAGATTACTAATTGCCTTAGCTACAAAACATAATTGGAATACACATCAATTGGATGTCAAATCTTCTTTTTTGAATGGTGATTTAAAGGAAGAAGTTTATTTGGTTCAACCTGAAGGGTTTGTCAAACAGGGACAGGAGCATCTAGTCTGCAGGCTAAGAAAAGCCTTATATGGTTTGAAACAGGTGCCGAGATCATGGTATGTAAAGATTGATACCTTCTTTCTTCAGAATGGGTTTGTGAAAAGAAAAAATGATCCTAACTTGTATGTTAAGAAAGATGAAGAAGGAAATGTTGCTTTAATATCTTTGTATGTGGATGATCTCACTATCACGGGAAGTTCTTACAAGTTAATTGAAGAAATTAAAGTTCAGTTGTCGCAGGAATTTGAAATAAAAGATTTGGGTGAATTGATTTACTATTTAGGAATTGAGGTATGGAGAGAGCCCGGTAAAACATTGATCACTCAAATCAAATATAAAAAGGAAATTCTTAAAAAGTTCAATATGAGTGATTGTAAACCTATGTCAACTCCCTTAGAACAGAATGCAAAGTTTTAGAAATAAGATGGAACTAAACAGGCAGATGGAACATTATATCGTCAGTTGGTGGGAAGTCTGAACTATCTCACCAATACCAGACCAGACATTGCATACTCAGTCAATATCCTTAGTCAATTTATGGCTAGGCCTTCAGGAAATCACTGGAATGCTCCAAAGAAAGTTCTCTGATACTTAAAAGGAACATTCAATTTGGGTATTATGTATACTGATGAATCTGATGTTGCACTGACAGGTTTTTCTGATTCAGATTGGGCAGGAAATCCAGATGATAGACGATCTACCTCTGGCTATGCATTTCATATAGGATCAGGGGTCATATCTTGGAGTAGTAAGAAACAACCAACTTTTTCTTTATCATCAACAGAATCTGAGTACAAAGCTTTGACCAATGCCATCTGTGAAGTTTTTTGGTTGCAGAGAATTCTTGCAGATCTTGAAGAGGCACAAAGTGGTTCAACATGCATCAATTGTGATAATCAAAGTGCTATCAAATTAGCACATAATCCAATATACCACGCTAGAACAAAACACATTGAGCTACAGTACCACTTTGTACGTGAGAAGATTGAGTCTAATGAAATTGATTTAATATTTTGTAATACCAAGGATAATATGGCTGATATATTTACTAAGCCTCTTGGTAAAATCAGATTTGAAATTTTTAGAAGTAAATTAGGTATTGTAGAAAATCCACTTCTCCATTAAGGGAGGATGTGACAATAATCTAGATTAATGCAGAAATAGATTTAGTTTTGAGTTGTTGAACGAGAGGTTTTATTTAGAGTTTAGTTCCAGCTATTTAGGTTTGTTGCCTCCAATTCAGGGAGATTAGGTGAGTATTCTATGCTATAAAATGTAATGCAATCGTGAAATGAAATTCAATTATTCAGTTCTGTGTTGGGTTGTGTGTTTTTTTTAATTGAGACATATGCATGTGGGCATGTTATGGGAGCAATCTTGATGATAATTAATTAAATTTAAAAAAAAAATTACAAAATTCATTCAAATGTAAAATAAAATTAAAACAAGAACCTACCGTACTAATACTAAAAATCTCTAATAAAATAATAAATCAATTTAGATCTATTTTAACCTAGATATTTTATAAATTGATCAATTATGTTTTTATTTTCTTGTAGTCCATCTTAATGCTTATTAAACCTCCGATTAAAATAGATCTATGTTAATATGTATATCAATCCCATTAACAAAGCACTAGAAGCCAACTAGGTAAGAAAATAGCCCTACCACTACATTATGTCCTGCCTAGAAACAAGCATTGTTAAATTTGAATTTTGAATGGGCACACACTTGATAAGTGGTGGAAGTTCCAAGATAATAGCCTCAAAAATAGATTAAGGTATTTTATGATCATAAGAAACAACTAGATAATTTAAAGTCGTTACTGAAATACATGAAAACTCAATTTTATCACCATAAGCAACAAATAGAAGATTTAGATTCCTTAATGAAGTTTTCCTTAATGCACATGACAACTGAACTGAAACAGGAGAGCTACAAGTATTAGCAAATGAGTAAAAGAATGATCAAGAATGAATAGTGATTAAGTATGTTTATGAAATCAAAAAATTTGGGATGTGAAAATTTTGTCTTCTTATTATTATCATCTGTGCAAGTGGTTGTGGTCATGAAAAAAAAAAATCAAAATAGATTTTAAGATACAATAACATTATTTTCTGGCTAAATTTTAAGAAGAAATCATATGGAAGTGTATTGCCTTTATATTCTCTGTCTAGTGCCTAAAAATGAAATCTAAGATATTTCTATATATTTTGTAGCTAGAGATGCAAAAATTAGAATTGAGCACTTGTTCTGGTTGTTTAAATCATTTGTATAAATGACTATGGTCATATATGGAAATTATGTTACCTCAAACCAGATAAATTGCATTGTTTTTTATTGCATTATATCAAATATGATGAATTAAAAATTAAAAGAGTTATAGATGTTATGTCAAAAGTTATAAGGGCATACCGTACTACACATGTAAGGGTTGTCAATTACATTGAAAGTATTGAGGAGATTCTCTATAGATTAGAGTAGTTGAAAAGCATAGTTCTTACATATTTTCCATAGAGGGAGGAATCAAATGTAGAGTGAGGTCAAGGAGAGAAGCCATTCTCTAAATGGCTTCATTGTCAATTCTTCTTTATAAGGAATATTTTGGTACAATGGTAAAAATTCTTATGATGAGGTGTGTAATCTTATTGAGAGATTTCTTTTTATATGGACGTGATGTGAAATACATCAAACCATGGGTAGAGACATTGTTGAGAGATTTCTTGTTATATGGATCTGTGATGTGTAATGTATGAAACCATGGGTAAAGACAACATAACCCTTGAGAGATTTAGTTGACCATGATTGTTCTCAAAATAATAATGAATCTTCTCTATAGTGGACATGTATAACATGCAAATATATTTTTTTGTATGTTTTGAAGGACATGATTTGTGGTATAAGTGAAAAGAAATCATATTCTAAATCACATAATGCTCTAGAAAAAAATGATAGTTGTTTGGAAAATAAAAAGATAAATATTCTCTCTCAAACTCTAGGATAAATATTTTAATAAAATTTTAGTTATTACATATTGTAACGGAAAACCAAATAAGCTTAGAGAAAATATATCTAAAATTAGAAGAAAAAGAAGTAAAAAAAAATTTAAATCCATACAAACTATTTTAACAAAAAAGTAATAGGAGTAGAAAGAAAATTTAATACAATGAAATGTACATATAAAACAAAACTATTTAGGGAGTGACTTTAGTTTATTTTAGATGTTATAAATGCATTTAAATGAGTAATACAACAATTAAAAGAAAGATATTTCCAATGAAATTTATAAATTAAGCTTGACTTCATTTTAATCTTGAGTTGGAAAACACATTATATTAAGGTATGGTTTAATAGATGAAATGCCATTTTTCACTAGAATTTAGAAATTCAATTTTAAGAAAAATAATGATTTATTTTTATTTAAAATATATTTTAGAATGAATAAATAGATTCAGTAATTTAAAAAACCATAAACCATAACTTACTAGAATTCTACATATTCAAAAACTTAAGTTCAAGCATTTAAAAATCTTTAACTAATTTCAATAAAAATTAACTAGAAACCATGCCTAAAAAATCATTTTCATCTCTGACGTTAAATTTAATTTAGTATTAAAAATACATAAAATATAACTTAAAAATAAACTTAGGCAACTATATTGAATGCGGTTAATGTTGAAATAGGGAAATATAACGAGCTCTCTACGATAACTACTTCTCTGAATAATATTACTCGCTGATGACAGAAAAAAAAACAGAGGACCAGAAAAGGGCAAGATTACATGAAGTACTTAGTACAGAGTATCAAAGATTCCACCAAACCATCCAAATTGAAGAGAACCGAACTACTCCACATGGGACTTGGATAGATGACTTGGAGGTGAAGAGAATTTCTTGAACCCTTTTTCTTGAAAAACATCTTCAGCTTTTTTCCTGGAAAGAGTTTGAAGCATTCTCAGTTTTTTTTTTTTTTTGTTATAGACGTTGTGGTCCGCTCCTTTTAACGGTCCATCAAGATTTGTTTTAATGAGAAGGATCATTTAAAGAATATCCGAAATATGTGCAGATATTTTGTCTTGTTTCTTGAAAAATCATTTTCAGCTATTTTCATGGAAGGCTTTTGAAGCATTCTTTTTGGTTATAGACGTTGTGGTCCGCTCCTTTTAACGGTCGATCAAGATTTTTTTAACGGGAAGGATCCTTTTAAACGAATAGTCTGAAATGAAATATCTTCGTCAGTTGTCTTCAAAGATCTGGGGAGTTATTGGATCTCATTCTCCGCACATTGATTGAGTGCACAATCAATGTAAAGGAGACACAACCATCTGGGGAGTTATGGGATCTCATTCATCGGCTGGTACACAAGTAGAGGAGACACAACCAGCAAAATTAGTAGGAGAGACAACATCGCAAAACAGGCTTCAACGGTCAATTAGAAAAACAGGCTTCTATCAACAGGCGAATTAGCAAAACAATTGTAATCGCTGAGTTTTAGGTTCGATTGCAGGTGGAACCTAACACGAATTTAGGCATTGTACGTATATGATCAGTCACAATGCATTGTAAAGACAACTTCCGAAGATAGTCCGCTCCCAGTTGTTTCATCGATAGAGAAGGGATAATTGAAGAGCCCATGTCTATCTCCGTGTGGCTGTGACTTTGTGTTCTGTCTACATTGTGTGTGTTCGTTTCTATGTGTTATTGAAGAGCCGAGTCGTTGTTTCATCGATAGAGAAGGGATTTGCATGAACGAGACGAATGAAAGACGTTGTGTCATATTTGTTGCAGCCATGACAGGTATGCTTTGGTATTTATTTTGGTATGGTTATTTTACTACTTTATGATTCTTTTAGTTATTAATCACATATATCATCAGTTTAGTTTATATATCATTAGTCAGTTTAATTTATATATCATCAGTTTACTGTGTCATGTCTCAAGATAGATTTCTCTAAATAATTATATTTAGCCCTTTCTGGAATTATTGTTCTTCTTCACTTTGTCATAGATGTTAAAGTTATATGCCATTTCCCTTCATGGATGCTTGCAAGCGATTATCTCCCATCCACTATGTTTTATTCACCGTTAATTTTGTATATATATATATATATATATATATATTATTTTTCATTTTTATATTA
>CM076584.1:1619369123-1619399123 GCA_034641835.2 Pinus albicaulis | reverse complement strand
GGTCCATAGTTTTAGTGATTCATATCCTAGGGTTATTTATTTGAATGTTGAGGATTTTTCATTGTTCCTCAATAATAAATAGCAATTTGAGACTCATTGCAACACAGTTCAGTGGCCTGTAGCTGCCACAATCTTCTAAGAGATAAGTTACCAATGCCCTAGCTAGTTTATTTCCATTTTGTTTGTAAGCATATTTTATTTATTTGTTATTAATGAAATAAAGTTTTATTTCTGCTGCATCTTTACATTTATATTTATTTTTGTATTTCATTGTCTTAGTTCATAAATCTGGATCAGTGGTATCAGAGAAGTCTGCTCTTTCTTAATCCTTCTTTGCATGTCCCCAACGCGGTCGAGATATAAGGAGTTAGGGATCTATCTGGTTGAACCTTTGCAAGATCAGCCTCGTAAACCTCGACAACCACACATGCGGGAGAAAAGAAAGATGAGGGATCCGGAGATCCTATCAAAATATTGCTTGAGGAGGCCCTCGAGAAAAACAAGAACATGATGATGGAAAAATTTTCCCATATCCTTCAATGGCTACCCACCGGTGATGCATCTACATCCAGTAGCCACTCTGGAGGTGCAAATCCTTTTAAGTTACAATTAAAATTTTACATTCCCATATTTGAGGGCCAAATAGATGTAGACTTCGTAGATAGATGGTTGAATCTATTAGAAGGATATTTCTCAGTTCAATACTTTTTTATCTAAGAAAGTATTAATTTTTCACTCCTCAAAGCCGCCCCCCATGTCAAGGACTGGTGAGAAACCTACTTGAGGAAAAAGGGCGAGGAGGAACCCTCTCTGTTCTCATCCGCACTAACTCGGAATTCTTTTCGAGATGCCATCAAGGAAAAATATTATCCCATGAGGAGCTATGACGAAAAATACATACAATGGAATACATTATGGAAACAAAGGGATCAATATTTCCATGAGGTGACAAATTTATTCCATACCATGAGCACAATGTTGAGTATCAAAGATTCATAGAAACATTTGGTACTGAATTACCACAATTGTTTGCAGATATGTATTCAGGAGGAAATGGTGTTCCTCGACATCTCCTCGCTTAGTGCGGCATACTGATATGTTGCTAAGATTGAGAAAAATGTCAAAGAGAAGAAGTGAGACTTTGGATCTGAAAATTAGAAGCAAGGGAAAGGTGCCCTCGAACCACAGAACAAAGGACAAAGACAATGTAGGGCATATCGACACAACCCGCCAAAGATGAAAAGAAATAATAACAACATGAAGCTAAAGAAGGATAGCAAGAAGTGGTATGAGTTCCACAATAGTTCTGCTCACAACACAAGTGAGTGTCAGGCCAAGTAGTAACTGGTGGCCGAGTTGAAGGTTTCTGAATCGGATGCATTTTCCGACTCCAAATCAGAAACTGAAAAGGGGAATGACAAAGGGTAGCGTATTATCGATGTGGAGCCCAACGCCATCGTCTCCACCACGAAGATCCATAAGAAGGAACCATTCACCAACTCATTTGTAGTGTTGTACTTCGATGACATCTTGATATTCATCTAGACTTGGGAAGAGCACCTCCACCACATCTGACAAGTCCTCCAAACAGTACAACAACGCAATTTGTCTCCCAATTCAGAGAAGCGCACTTTTGGGATGACCCAGCTTCAATATATTACATACATTATTGATGAGCCACAGGTGAATGTGGATCCAACCAAGATCCAATTCATTCGGGATCGGCCAACCCCAGCCACTCTAATAGAGCTCCACAACTTTTTGGGCCTTGCAAATTTTTGCCACAGGTTCAAGTTGGGATTCTCTCATATCACTTGGCCCTTGAGTCAAGTCACCAAGGGAGGGGTGAAAGAAGAATTATTTTGGTAGAAATATCAACATAAGGCATTTCTAGAGTTCAAACATCACCTCTTCTTTGCACAAGTGCTCACATTACAAAACTTGCAACAACCATTTTAGGTCGAGACAAATGCCTCTGACTATGTTATTGTGGTTGTTCTTACTCAACAGAGGCATCCAATGGCATGTCACAAGGAGA
Organism: Pinus albicaulis; assembly: GCA_034641835.2. Taxonomy (NCBI): domain Eukaryota; kingdom Viridiplantae; phylum Streptophyta; class Pinopsida; order Pinales; family Pinaceae; genus Pinus; species Pinus albicaulis. Next base: position 1,619,397,085 of record CM076584.1, on the reverse strand, counting down.
CACTTTCTGACACAGTCTGAAAGTATCCCACTTATGACAAAGAGATGTACTCCATTATGAAAGCATTCCTAAAAATGGAATCATTACATTTTGGGAAAGGAAATAGTCATCCACACAAACCACTAACCCTTGCAGTTCATACAGACATAGGGGAAGTTGCAGAATGATCACCATTAGAAGTGGTCCACATACTTGCAAAAATTTCATTTGAACATCAATTATAAGAAGGGCAGCACTAATAATGTTGAAAACTGCCTTAGCTGACTATTCATTGTAGTGCTAACCACTGTGCTGAACTCTTCTAGGCATGAGAGTTTGAATTGGACGCTTCTCTAGCAAAGTAATCGAGAATTCAGCCATGCATACAATACACTCTTGAAGGGTAAGCAAGTTCCATATTTACAACTTTGGGATGCCCTGCTATGTGACTTGGGACACCAATTTTCTCCTTCAAGCAAGCGTGCCAAGATGATTTGGGAAGCATGCTACAGTCAGGTCGTTGGGAAGTTCAGGGTCGAGAAAACAATGGAATTACTATAGAATTATTTCTATTGGCCAAACCTTTGACATGATGTTTGGAAGTACATCAAGTCTTGCACTTCCTGTGTCATTGCCAAACCGGCTATCAAGAAGCAAGGACTCTATACTCGATGGTGTGCCCCTAGTCGACCTTGGGAATCCATCTCCATGGATTACATGTCGGGACTTCCTTATACTAAGCATTGAAATGACTGTATTTTTTTGGTCATTGACAGATTATTGAAGATGGCCATTATGACAACCTACAAGAAGAATATTACAACAAAAGCCACTACTAAACTCTTCTTTGAATGAGTGTGGGTACAGTTGGGATCCCATACTCTATCATCTCACATAAAGAAAATAGGTTCCTGAGTAAATTTTGGTCTAGCCTCTGGTCGATGGTGGACACCAAGCTTACCATGTCCATAACTTTCCATCTGCAAACTAATGGCCAGACAAAGGTCAGCAACTGGATGATCGTACACATTCTGCGCATGTACAACTCAAAGCATCCACTCGGATGGGATGAGAGCATCCCCTATGTACAAAATAAATATAACTGGGCTCTCCATCGCTAAAAAAACCATATCCCCTTTCAGGTGAGCTTAGGATTTGAACCACTGTGTCCCATTGGCATAGCCATGCCATTTGCGGCTGCTCAGGTAGATTGAGATGGTGTCCAGTGTAAGGCTGACAAGTCAAACAACTTCATTCAGTGCAGTAAGCACATTCGCCAACAAGTTCATGACATATTGTACAGATCCATTGCTAAGTACAAGCACTGACATGATCGACATCGGGTGACAGATGAATTCTAGGTGGGAGACAAAGTGTCTCTACATTTTCCAAAGGAGAGGCTCGCAAGACCTCGTCGAAATATTTTCCCACTCCGATATGGGCCATACACCATCACCAAGGCTATAAGGGACAATGCCATTTAGCTCACTATTCAAAAATTCCTTGGTGTGCACCAAGTATTCAATGTGTACCGCCTTCAACACTAGTTTCCGCCTCTACTTGACATATCTGGTATGGAAGAATAACTCACAACAAAGGAGTTAAACCCCTATTGCATGGAAAAAGCCACAACTGATCATATCATGGATACAAATATCAAGCACGCCCAAAAAAAAAGGATCCCAATATATCGAGTTGTGAAAGTAGGCCAACTCCTTCACCATGGAAAGTGGATGACCAGCGACGAAGTTCAACAGAAGTTTCCTCATCTCAGGGAGGAACTCAAGGCAATGGGGACCATTTCTTCCTAAGGGGGGAGGAACGATCTAGGTGGATATTGGTGGCCACCCAACTATTCCACTTGGACCCCAACTAATGTTTCTTTCACTTTTTTTGGTTTCCTTAATTATAGCACAATTTACTATTTTTAGTATTTTTTCAGGTCCTAAACTTCCGGAGCCGTTTTGAGGCCGTAAACGAAGTTTTTGTGGAAAATATGGAGCAATATGGGAGTTCCATTGATTTTTCACACCCAAAAGTTATATTCCTTGGATAGATATTTGTAACAAGGTATTGAGCGTGCCAAAGAGAGATCATATGAAAAAGTTACGTCCCCGGGAAGTTGATGTACCAATTTACCCAAACAGGGTCCATAGTTTTGGCTTTTCATCTCCTAGGGTAAGGTATTTGTATGTTTAGGGTTTTCAATTGTTCCTCAATAATAAATAGGCCTTTGAGCCTCATTGTAACATAGTTTATAGCCTTGTAGCCATGACATCTCTTCTTGGAAATAGGCTACCACCGCCCTAGCTAGTTAATTTCCATTCTCTTTGTAAGCATATCTCAGCTATTAGTTACACCGAGAGGTGCTCTGCAACCCAGTATAGGGTACACATGTAGATTTAATGTGAGAAATGTATGGTAAGATATGTATTGTAAATAAACATTTGAAATGTCGGAGTATATTGACCAACACTTAAAAAAGAGGTATGGTAAATAAATAAAAAATATAAATAGACTGAGGTATGCTAAATCAAAAATAAAACCTCTTTTTATACTTACTCCAGAGGTATGGTCAATAAATAAAAATATAAATAGACCGAGGTATGGTAAATACAAAATAAAACCTTTTTTATACTTTAGAGGTATGGTGAATAAATAAAAATATAAATAAATTAGAGGTATGGTAAATAAATAAAACCTCTTTTTATACTTACTCTAGAGGTATGGTATATAAATAAAAATATAAATAGACTAGAGGTATAGTAAATAAATAAAACCTCTTTTTATATTTTCTCCATAAACATCTTTATATTTACCAAAACTAAAAATGAGGTTTTACTTAGGTGTAGCCTATGGGCCAAATACCATGGTAGAAATTATTATTAATACGATGGGCTAAATACTATGGAAATATAAATAGACTAGAGGTATGGTAAATAAATAAAACCTCTTTTTATATTTACTGCATAAAGAAAAATAAAAAATGAGGTTTATTTAGGTGAATCCTATGGGCCAAATACCATGGAATAAATATTACGAGTCAAATACCATATTTATAAAATAGGTATGGTAAATAAATAAATATAAAAGAGGTATACAGAGGTATGGTAATACATCAAAGATATCAAATATGATTAGAAATCGATATATAAGTATATACCAAGCCTATGGAACAAATACCATGGTAAATAAAAGAGGTATGGTAAATAAATTGTAACATATGACTCAACCTACATATTTACGCAACAGTAAATAAAACTTACGTCAATTTAGAAAATCAGGAATCGGTTAAAAATGAACGAATTCTTGAATCAGTTAATATAAAACGAATTCTTGAACGGGTATTATTTATCTATGGGAGTATTTCTCTCTCAACTCAGGGGTGTGCAGCATGGAGCACTGTCAAAGGAATAATGGTGTTGCGTATTAAAGTGGGTTCTACAACTACAATGTTCACTAGCCGAACGACTACTGTTTGTATTTCTATCGTTTTCCATGGCTTTAGTTTAATTGTCTGCATGTTAAACTTGTTGCACCGAGGTATTTTATTCTGGTGATTCCTCTCTGTGAATGGAAACATACCACAACTCCACAGGTCCTTCTGATTGGATGCAAACTTTTTGGCTATCTAGTTCCATCAGTGGTTTTTTACTTTTCCAACTTCATTCGATTCTAAGCAGACTTCCGCGGTCATGGCAACAAGGTATTTTTCTATGCTTGCCAATACCATCTAGAGATATTGGCACCGGCATTCTCTCGATATTAACCAAACAGTTGCTACTAGGCGTTCAGTGCAGACCGTTCCCGCGGGATGCACTCCATTCTTTTAATTTGCTGCAGGTTATTCAACCACTTCTTTTTGTGCGGTCAGTGCATTTTTAAAGATTTCTATGTTCGAGCCGTGGCTCAAATGGGTGTATGGTAAGTGATTAAAATATTTGTTAATTGTTATTATATAATATTTTGGTGAGAAGAAAAATATAAAGGAAAGATTATATATATAAATATTTATATAATTTTTATAGGCAATAAAAATAGAAGATGCATGTTTTATATTTTAAATATATGCCTTTGGAATGAGAGTCGATTGCAAAGAAAGGTGATTTTGGCCTACTCTTTTTATTATATGTCTTCTTTTTGGGTGAGTTAAAAGATATAAATAAAGATATATATATTATATCGTTTTTCTTCTAAAAAGATTATTAGAAATTAGAAGAATACTAATGATCTTTCTTGAGATAAGTTACCTATATCAAGGAAATGATATCTCATTAGTTTATTGGGATTTGATAGACCAATTTACTGTTGACTATTTGGATAAGAATGGATTTATCTTGGGAGTAGAAGATAATTCCATTGCGTTAATTCCTTTGCGAGGGTTTGCAAAGGTTACATGTTAGCTTTGTTAATTATTTTGAAAGGTCTATCTAGCTCTTATGCCCAATTAACGGTTAGTCATGCACCTTATTTTTAAAAGAGATTTTCTTGAATATATTCAAAGAGGGTAACTCTTTAATAAAATATTTACATAAGAAAGAGAATAGAAGAAGAATGCTCTTATTTTAAAAACATATTTTTTGTACTCATTAAATTATGAAGTGATAACAAGTCTTTTCTTGAATAGATTAAAGAGAGTGACTTTTGAATTATTTTCATAGTGAAGAAAAAAGGAGAAGTTTCTCACATTAATATTCTATTCATTCACCGTGTTGTAAATAGTAATTTATTTAACAAATCCATAAATAAGTTACCATGATAGTGGTAGAGGTTAATGAATTAATAAATCCATGGATAGTATTCATAAATCCATGGATAGTTTTCCATGGGGTTGATGGAGATTAATTGTTTCATAAAACCATGGGTAGATTACCATGGTGTTTTCAAACATTAGATATTTAATAAATCCATGATTAAATTACCATGATGTTGGTAAGTTAAGTTATTTAATAAATTCATGGTTAAAGGAACTAATCAGTTTATTCATGAATAAACTAAGTGATTATTTTATATTAACATCAACGTGATGTTAAATTCCTTTTTGAGGAAGATCTTGCATATACATGCAACATATGTATTAGCTTTTAATTGAATAATAATATATATTTTTGTATGAAGAAATATAGCTTGTTACATGCTCACTAGCATTGAGACTTTCTTTGGAAAGACTCGTGAAGGAGGTTATGTGCTTCATTGTGTAAGCACTCCTTTAGGGAGAGTCTTTTGGAATCGGTATGCATTCGCATGCATGGAGGAAACAATTGTTATGCTAGCTTGCATTCCATGCACTAAAAGTAATAGCTTAAGGGTTAGCTATTTTGATTAAACTTATGTAAATCACACGCATAAATATCTTAACTGATGTATCAATTTATTTTAAAGAAAGCTTGGGAGATGTAGCCATTGTCTTGCAGGAATGTGCTTATGCGACGTAAGAATTAGTTATTGTGATGACTTATAACCAGAACATATGAGGTATGTGTTATTAAAGAGAGAATGACAAGGTACTTTACGTGTTTGTCATGATTACACATTGATTAATACTTTATGAATCTTGACATTATTTTATGTTGAAGGCATCATAGCAGGGAATGATGGTGACATGTACGAAGGAATATTATGCTTGTACTGGTGGCAAGTAAATGATTAATGTTCATGCAGATGAGTGCGAGTTGTAGGAAGGTCCAATGTACGATGGTCCATTGGAGGTACATCCATGCCACCAAGATCTGAAGATCTAAAGATATGAAGACCAGAGGGTAAATGGTATCATATTTATTGTAATGGCTTTAAGCTAGATATTTGCATATTTCCTTGTATTATTATATAAACGATGGTTAAGGGATGGACTCCCTTATAAGCCATTAAGTGATGGGATGAACACCCTCACGAGCATTTAATAAAAAAATTAAACATTTGTTGGTTTTCACCCTACGGGGTTTCCAGGGTATATTGGTGTTCAATGATGTGATTGATTATTGTGTCCAGATGATAAGGTTGATTCATTTTCTTGTTATGATGTTCATAATGGAAATTATATGATGAATATATAAGTAATGAGATGAATGGATGGTTACATCATATAGTATTAAGTTAATATACATTAATGGAGGTTGTTAAGGGTTAAGGAGTTTACTATTCTTATTTACAAAATTACACTGTGAACTGTTAAAAACATTCTATGTAATGATGAGTAACTTGTATAAATTTTTTTTTAACTCCTTACATTTCCCTGTGAAGTTAATGGTGTATGTTACAAGTGGTATCAAAGCTAAAGGTTGCAACACTGGCACCTTTGGGAGTTAGCGAAAAGAAATTGAGGGATCCGAGATGAAATGCGCGTATGTGAAGGAAGGCATTGCATCTCTAATCCAGGTTGAATAAAGAGTTTCAAGAGATAAGTATTATTATCTTTCTTTTCTTGAAACACTAGTTATTGCATTTATGGAAAATACACTGCTTACAAAGTAAATAACTGTTGAGTTAGAGTTTCTTTCAATAGGATATGTATTTTCCATGTACTTAAAACTTGTATTGTTGTGTTGAAGTTTCCTTGAAAGGAGTTGGGAATTTGGTTTCTTGAAAAATGAAACATGTGCGTGTTTCTCTTGAAAATTTAAACTAATATACATTTGATTCTTCTTGAGAGAAATATGTATATTTTGAAAGTAAATATTGCATGTGAATCTTGCAACTAAAAGAGACAAATATAGAGTAAAACGTGGTTTTACTTAATATGCAAGATTGTGCTAGTTCTTTTGGAAAGTAAGAAAGCACTGCTAATATGACAATCATTTAGAAAGATATACCATGGTAAAATACCAAACTACTGTGCTCGTTTTGCTGATAAGAACCCATGTGAGTCTTGCAAATATTACTAGTATGTATCTTGAAAGGTGTGAGCATTAGTAAAACATAAATAAGTAAACTTGCTTGCCTTTATATATATCTTGTTTAAGAAAAGACGGGAAGCTTGTTTTTCTTTAAAAGGGACTATGTACTTGTGTGTTAAGTGAAAAGGAATCCAAGTTCTTTCTTGAAAATAAATATAGGCTAAAGAGAATAACATCTTGAATATATTACCTTGCTAGATGGATTATGTCAACTTCCTGATTTAGGTATATTAAAGGTGAAGTTAACATTGTTAGTATTGCGTAGTTTTTATGCGTAAAAGAGGCAATCTATGATAAATTATTGGAAGCAAAGCATGAGCAACTTGCATGTAGAATCATAAAGGAACAAGATTCTTTGCATGCAATAGCTGTATTAGATTTCATCGGAAAGAACATTAGTTTATATGTGGAAAAAGATAACATGTTTTGTTATCATACTTTAGAAAAGAATTCTTTGGCAAAGAAGATGAATTACATGTACAGAGATAAAGTAATGTCTTGGTTTCCTTAAAATATATACATGGCTAATGTGGATATAATATTTCAAGAATCAAGCATGTATTCTTATGTTTTATTCCATTAGTTTTATGGAAAATAAAACCATGTTTTGAATGCCTATTATGTTATGTGTCCTCGAAGAGGAATCATGAGTTCGCCTACCCGATTATGTTAAGTACTCTGTTGGGAAATTAAGATTAGAATATTTATGCATTGTATGCATAGGAAAAACAGCCAATGTGTTAGCTTTATTATATTTGAATATTTATGCATTGTATGCATAGGAACGAAAGTCAATGTGTTAGCTTTATTATATTTGCATGCTCCAAAGGAAAAATTTGAAGTGGTGGGTCTTTTGTAAAGGTTTTAAGTAAAGTGAATGCACATTGTGTCATTTTCCATTAAAGGAATCTCTTAAACAGATATAATGATTGGTCTTGTACAAATGTGTGCGTGTGTGAAAAATGTCATAATAATGTGGGAGTAACATGAATCGATAATTAGTTACTCACACTAATGTAGAGATGTTAGAGAAAGCATGTTGTGACATTGCATTCAACTCTTATATATGCACATGAATAGGTGTTAAAAGATCACTCAAAGATTGATTATTTATTGATTAAATTTTTATCTAATCATGCTATAAAATCTTGTCGATGCTGCTAAAAGAAAACATTGTTGTAGAGGAGCAATGTGAATTTCCTGATGGGGATGAATATTGCAGTAGGGAGAGAAGTTCTTCGAATGAAATAAAGATAAGTATTTTATTTTATTTTAAGAAGTCTATGAATATGCATGTTGATTCTTTTAAAAATTAATTATTACATACATGGCATTGCATGAGATTAGCTTCCATTTAAAAGAGTTCTTAAAAAGTACATGCTATTATAATATTCTTTTTCCAGATAAGAATATGCATATGAGATTAATATATGTATTATGCTTTATTTCTTTGGGAAAGAAAGTATAAAGGCATGAAAGGAGAATAGTTCCTTTTCATTTGAGCTTGAAAATAAGCAATTTTTTTTGCATGCAATAAAATTTCTAAGTTACCATGCACTACTTTAAAAAGATGAATGTGTATAGTGATGGTGTGTGAAACTAATGCATGAATGCAAAAGATGAGGAAAGTCCTTCTATAAGATGATATAGTGTTAAAGTTAATCGAATAAAACCTCTTAATGGTCAAGTTGTGAAACTTCATAAAGGATTTGCTGACTGACTAGTGTTTGCATGAGTCATCATGAATGTATTAAAACTATTGACTAGTTATGAATGAATAACTAATGAAAGTTATATGCACAAATCGATTTTGACTAAAACTATTTGAAAGTTGTAAACAAGTGATTATGATAATTACTTCATGAATTAGTTTGTGGGAACATAACATTAAGGGCATTAGAAATGTGTGCATAAGATAATATATGCTTGAGAAATGCATATTTATGATTAGCTTTGTTTCTTATAGTAAGCATGGAAGCTTAATGGAAACAGAAAATAAAACATCACAAGCATTGCAATGTGAGTTGCAACTAAAAACATTAAAGTATCATGTTTTAATGTACAATACATGGATGTTACTTCCAGGGGGGAAGTTGTGACAGCTTCATTAAAGTTAACTAGTATTAACTAGTTAAGGACAATTTATTTAATTTTCTTTTATCTGGAAAGAAAAACTTAAATCGTCACTGTTGATAAATCAAGTTATTTAAATTGCTGAGATTAATTAATGAAAAGAAAATATTTTTAAGCTAATGGTAATTGTTTCCAAGAACAGGAAGTGGTTGGGGACAGTTGGAAAGACAGTTACCTACTCCTCTGAGGATAAGCTGGATCCCCGGGGAGGAGTAAGCATTCTGTGAAATTGGTAAAGGGGGAGTATTTTCTCGAGCTGGTTGGGACCAGTTGAAAATAGCTTCCAGCAACCCTTGTAAAGCCAAAAACATATGAGTATGACTGAAATTGGAGAATTGGACCAGACTGTCCCGAATTTCTCTTCCAGGCTTTTCTAAGTGTGACTAGATTGGCCATCCCGATGTCACAGCAGAAGAATCCACTGTTGACCCATGACACTGTCCAGATTCTGGAGCTAGGGGGCAAGTGGAGGATGTAATTGCCTCACTTGATGGTTGGGAGAACCACAGCTTGAAGGACTAAATTTCCAGATAAGTATAAAGACATTTTAGTGTGGAAAGATTGACTGTCTGGATGTGAAAAATGACTTGATCCTATGGATTAGGAGGAGCATTTTTTTACCATTATGGTTCTCATAGTAGAACAAGTTAAGTAAAAGTTGTGTTATATTAAAATGAATTATTGAATGTATAATTTCATTTATATTATTACTAATTTGTTTGAATGTCTTAGCAGATGCTAGGATATGACCATGGTGCATTGATTGACCATTGGTATGATTAGAGAGCTAGATGCTCTCTGAGTACTTTTTAAAGTGTTGTATGGATGTCTTTAGCAGGAGCTAAGACAGTGTGCACGTGATGCATTGATAAGAGGGTTGGTTCGCTCTGAGTACTTATGGAAGTACTTTGATTAAAACGTCTCTTTATATTGCAATAATGTTTGGCAGTTGCAAGTATTTTTAATTTTTAGAACTATGTGACTAATGTGATTGAATGGTTCGTCATACATTACAGGCTCTTTCTAGGAAATGTTGATGGGTGTTCAACCATTCTATGAGAGCTTGCGAAAAAGCCATCATTTCTTTCAATAGTAATTGGTTGGTAAGTTTGTATAGCGATTTTTATATACTTTTGTGAATTGAATAACGGATAAGCAGTAGAAATGGAAATGAAATTTTCTTTGTGCTATACATGCTTATGAGTATGGATAAAAACATTAATGTCTCAATTAATGGCATTTAAGGAAATGAAAGTGTTTCATTGTGAAGGGAAAGGACTCCCTTTTGGTTGTTTATATTATTATACCATGGGTATAAAGTTTAAAATTTCAGGGAGAGAAGCACACCGAGGACAGTGTTATCTTAAGGGGGGGAGTATGTAACATATGACTCAACCTACATATTTATGCAACAGTAAATAAAACTTACGTCAATTTAGAAAATCAGGAATCGGTTAAAAATGAACGAATTCTTGAATCAGTTAATATAAAACGAATTCTTGAACGGGTATTATTTATCTATGGGAGTATTTCTCTCTCAACTCAGGGGTGTGCAACATGGAGGACTGTCAAAGGAATAATGGTGCTGCATATTAAAGTGGGTTCTACAACCACAATGTTCACTAGCCGAACGACTACTGTTTGTATTTCTATCGTTTTCCATGGCTTTAGTTCAATTTTCTGCATGTTAAAATTGTTGCACCGAGGTATTTTATTCTGGTGATTCCTCTCTGTGAATGGAAACATACCACAACTCCACAGGTCCTTCTGATTGGACGCAAATTTTTTGGCTATCTAGTTCCATCAGTGGTTTTTTACTTTTCCAACTTCATTCGATTCTAAGAAGACTTCCGCAGTCATGGCAAGAAGGTATTGTTCTGTGCTTGCCAATACCATCTAGAGATATTGGCATCGGCATTCTCTCGATATTCACCAAACAGTTTCTACTAGGGGTTCAGTGCAGACTGTTCCCGCAGGATGCACTCCATTCTTTTAAATCGCTGCAGGTTATTCAACCACTTCTTTTTGTGGGGTCAGTGCATTTTTAAAGATTGCTATGTTCGAGCCGTGGCTCAAATGGGTGTATGGTAAGTGATTAAAATATTTGCTAATTGTTATTATATAATCTTTTGGTGAGAAGAATGATATAAAGGAAAGATTATATATATAAATATTTATATAATTTGTATAGGCAATAAAAATAGAAGATGCATGTTTTATATTTTAAATATATGCCTTTGGAATGAGAGTCGATTGCAAATAAAGGTGATTTTGGCCTACTCTTTTTATTATATGTCTTCTTTTTGGGTGAGTTAAAAGATATAAATAAAGATATATATATTATATCCTTTGTCTGCTAAAACGATTATTAGAAATTAGAAGAATACTAATGATCTTTCTTGAGATAAGTTACCTATATCAAGGAAATGATATATCATTAGTTTATTGGGATTTGATAGACCAATTTACAGTTGACTATTTGCATAAGAATGGATTTATCTTGGGAGTAGAAGATAATTCCATTGCGTTAATTCCTTTGCGAGGGTTTGCAAAGGTTACATGTTAACTTTGTTAATTATTTTAAAAGGTCTATCTAGCTCTTATGCCCAATTAAAGGTTAGTCATGCACCTTATTTTTAAAAGAGATTTTCTTGAATATATTCAAGGAGGGTAACTCTTTAATAAAATATTTACATAAGAAAGAGAATAGAAGAAGAATGCTCTTATTTTAAAAAGAGATTTTTTGTACTCATTAAATTATGAAGTGATAACAAGTCTTTTCTTGAATAGATTAAAGAGAGTGACTTTTGAATTATTTTCATAGTGAAGAAGAAAAGAGAAGTTTCTCACATTAATATTCTATTCATTCACCATGTTGTAAATAGTAATTTATTTAATAAATCCATAAATAAGTTACCATGATAGTGGTAGAGGTTAATGAATTAATAAATCCATGGATAGTGTTCATAAATCCATGGGTAGTTTTCCATGGGGTTGATGGAGATTAATTGTTTGATAAAACCATGGGTAGATTACCATGGTGTTTTCAAACATTAGTTATTTAATAAATCCATGATTAAATTACCATGCTGTTGGTAAGTTAAGTTATTTAATAAATTCATGGTTAAAGGAACTAATCAGTTTATTCCTTAGATGAATAAACTAAGTGATTATTTTATATTAACATCAACGTGATGTTAAATTCCTTTTTGAGGAAGATCTTGCATATAAATGCAACATATGTATTAGCTTTTAATTGAACAATAATATATATTTTTGTATGAAGAAATATAGCTTGTTACATGCTCACTAGCATTGAGACTTTCGTTGGAAAGACTCGTGAAGGAGGTTATGTGCTTCATTGTGTAAGCACTCCTTTAGGGAGATTCTTTTGGAATCGGTATGCATTCGCATGCATGGAGGAAACAATTGTTATGTTAGCTTGCATTCCACACACTAAAAGTAATAGCTTAAGGGTTAGCTATTTTTATTAAAATTATGTAAATCACACGCATAAATATCTTAACTGATGTATCAATTTATTTTAAAGAAATCTTGGGAGATGTAGCCATTGTCTTGCAGGAATGTGGTTATGCGACGTAAGAATTAGTTATTGTGATGACTTATAACCAGCACATATGATGTATGTGTTATTAAAGAGAGAATGACAAGGTACTTTACTTGTTTTTCATGATTACACATTGATTAATACTTTATGAATCTTGACATTATTTTATGTTGAAGGCATCATAGCAGGGAATGATGGTGACATGTACGAAGGAATATTATGCTTGTACTGGTGGCAGGTAAATGGTTAATGTTCATGCAGATGAGTGCGAGTTGCAGGAAGGTCCAATGTACGATGGTCCATTGGAGGTACATCCATGCCACCAAGATCTGAAGATCTGAAGATATGAAGACCATAGGGTAAATGGTATCATATTTATTGTAATGGCTTTAAGCTAGATATTTTCATATTTCCTTGTAAGATTATATAAACGATGGTTAAGGGATGGACTCCCTTATAAGCCATTGAGTGATGGGCTGAACACCCTCACGAGCGTTTAATAATAAAATTAAACGTTTGATGGTTTTCACCCTACGGGGTTTCCAGGGTATATTGGTGTTCAATGATGTGATTGATTATTGTGTCCAAATGATAAGGTTGATTCATTTTCTTGTTATGATGTTCATAATGGAAATTATATGATGAATATATGAGTAATGAGATGAATGGATGGTTACATCATATAGTATTAAATTAATATACATTAATGGAGGTTGTTAAGGGTTAAGGAGTTTACTATTCTTATTTACAAAATTACACTGTGAACTGTTAAACATTCTATGTAATGATGAGTAACTTGTATAAAATTTTTTTTAACTCCTTACATTTCCCTGTGAAGTTAATGGTGTATGTTACATAAATATAAATATAAATAAACCATAGGTATGGTAAAAATAAAACCTCTTTTATATTTACTCCATACTCTTTATATTTACGAACACTCACAAAAGAGGTTTTATTTAGGTGATGCCTAAGGGAAAAATACCCTAATATTAATATTAAAATATTAATAATAATAATATTATTAATTATAATATTCATATTAATATGTTATAATATTAATATTATTAAATTTAATAAATTTGGATGGCGGAGGTTTGTATTTAAGTACACTACATGCATGCATTGAATATCTCACTTAAAAACGTAAACATAAATGTAAATATAAAAGTAATGTTTAACATTTAATATTTAAAATTTAATATAATTAATCTAATGTTGGCCCTAATGAAAAATCACTTCTCCCCCTAAATATATAAATTTAACACAAATAAAGTATCTAATTGTATTTTTGAGGAAGCATCTCTTCATTTTCTCTTCATTTTTTTCTCTACATTTTCGTTTTTACCTTTTCATCTACTTCCACTCCATGGATGTGGTCATGTGTAACCAATCACTCTTACCACCAAATTAGAATGATTTAATTTATGCATTGGGAAAAACACCACCAAATTAGAATGATTTAATTTATGTGTTGGGAGAAGCACCACCAAATTAGAATGATTTATTTTCTGTCTTGCCCGAAACCTTGGCCGGCTCTAAAACAAAGTGATTTCAAGAATCTGTTTCTAAATTTATAAAAAAACAGCCTAGATCCATATTAATTTCAGATCTATCAAGCGCTGAGAGGGATCAAATATTTAGAGGTGCAAACTTTTCGCCAACTTTTGCACTCAAAAAATAATTTTTCACCTCTAGAGGTTTGATCCCTCTCGACGCTTAATAGATCGAGAGTTAAGATGGATCTTGGTTGATTATTAATTAAATGAAGTTTTATTTCTACTGCATCTCTGCCTTTATGTGTATTTTTTCATTTCATTATATTCTTGCATAAATCCAGTTCAAACACACTTAAGGGAAACTCCAAAAATTTATTTTTAAGCGTTAACTAAGCTAAGAAACTAATTAGTTCTAAAAAAAAGTATGTTTTACTATTTTTAAGATAAAATTAGTTTGTAGAACAGTTCGTGAAAGAAAGGTCATCCTTAGGGGGTTCTATCAAGGAAAAACACAACAATTGGAAGAGTATATACATGTATACAAGGTTCTGCTCTAGGATCCAATTGTTTTGACACTCTCCATTACCAAAGGTAAATTGATTATAAAGGGAAATGAGGTGAAGAAGTAGTTGTAATACCAATTGGAATGTGGTGTTATTCGACCGTACCTCACATGTGGGTCACCCATTATAATTGTGCCTAAGAAGGATGTGACTTGGTGGATGTGCATTGGCTATAGGTTTTAAAAACAATTATTCTCAATAATGGATTCCTCTTGCCTAGGATAGAGGATCTTTTATGCAACAAGATAAATACTTCACCAAGATAGACTTACAATCACGGGGTCACTAGGTTTGAGTCAATGAAGAAGATACCTAGAAGACCACCTTCAAAGCTAGAGAAGGTTTGTATTAGTGGTTAGTTATGATATTTAGCCTATGAAATGCACCAAATAAATTCATGAAGACAATTAATGATATATTGTGCACATGTATAGTTTCATTTTTTATTGTTTATTTGGATTATTACTAGTATACATTTCTACCTAAAAGGAGAACATATCACATTTGATGTAGGTTCTAGAGACTTTAAAGAAGTAGTAATCATTTTCACATCTCAAGAAGTATGATTTATCACAATAGACTATGGTGTATTTGGGATATAAGATAGGTGGAGGAGATTTGAAGATAGATCCTTCCAAGATGGAGGTCATCATGAAGTTCTCGGTAAGGACTACTAAATTTTTTTTAGGATAAGAGTTTTCTTGAGGCAACATAGTACTTGAAGAAATTCATAAACTTGTTGTTAGTAGTAGCAACACCACTCCACACCATAATTTCAAGTTACAAGAGTTTCGAGTGGGGAAAGGGTTGTCGAAGAGCCTTTAAGGTGTTAAAGAAGAATATTAGTCAAACATTTGTTCTAGCATTAATAAAATTACAATATCGCTTTGAAGTGGAGACATATGCATGTGGGCATGTTATGGGAGAAATATTGATGCTAAGTAGTTAAATTAAAAAAAAAAAATTTACAAAATTCATACAAATGTAAAATAAAATTAAAACAAGAACCTACCGTACTAATACTAAAAATCTCTAATAAAAGAATAAATCAATTTAGATCTATTTTAACCTAGATATTTTATACATTGATCAATTATGTTTTTATTTTCTTGTAATCCATCTTAATGCTTATTAAACCTTCCATTAAAATAGATCTATGATAATATGTATATCAATCCCATTAAGAAAGCACTAGAAGCCAACTAGGTAACAAAAATAGCCCTACCACTACATTATGTCCTACTTGGAAACAAGCATTGTTAAATTTGAATTTTGAATGGGCACACATTTGATAAGTGGTGGAAGCTCCATGATAATAGCTTCAAAGATATATTAAGGTATTTTATCATCATAGGAAACAACTATATGATTTAGAGTCATTAATGAAATACATAAAAACTCAATTTTATCACCATAAGCAACAAATAGAAGATTTAGATTCCTTAATGAATTTTTCCTTAATGCACATGACAACTGAACTCAAATAGGAGAGCTACAAATATTAGCAAATGCATAAAATAATGATCAATAAGGAATAGTGATTAAGTATATTTATGAAATCACAAAATTTGGGATGTCAACATTTTGTCTTCTTATTATTATCATATGTGCAAGTGATTGTGGTCATGAAAAAAAAAAAATCAAAACAGATTTTAAGATACAATAAAATTATTTTCTAGCTAAATTTTAAGAGGAAATCATATATAAGTGTATTTCCTTTATATTCTGTGTCTAGTGCCTAAAAATGCAATCTAAGATATTTCTATATATTTTGTAGCTAGAGATGCAAAAATTAGAATTGAGCACTTGTTCTTGTTGTTTAAATCATGTGTATAAATGATTATGGTCATATATGGAAATTATGTTACCTCAAACCAAATAAATTGCATTGTTTTTTATTGCATTATATCGAATATGATGAATTAAAAATTAAATGAGTTATAGATATTATGTCAAAAGTTATAAGGGCATGCCGTACTACACATGTAAGGGTTGTAAATTACATTGAATGTATTGAGGAGATGCTCTATAGATTAGAATAGTTGAAAAGCATAGTTCTTACATATTATCCAGAGAGGGAGGAATAAAATGTAGAGTGAGGTTGTAAAGGAGAGAGGCCATGTTGTAAATGGCTTCATTGTCAATTCTTCTTTATAAGGAATATTTTGGTACAATTGTAAAAATTCTTATGATGAGGTGTGTAATCCTGTTGAGAGATTTATTTTTATATGGATGTGATGTGAAATACATCAAACCATGGGTAGAGACATTGTTGAGAGATTTCTTGTTATATGGATGTGATGTGTAATATATCAAACTATGGGTAGAGACAACGTAACCCTTGAGAGGCTTGAGAGGTTTAGTTGGCCATGATTGTTCTCAAAATAATAATGAATCTTCTCTATAATGGACATGTATAACATGCAAATATATTTTTTTGTATGTTTTGAAGGACATGATTTGTGGTATAAGTGAAAAGCAACCATATTCTCCATCACATAATGCTCTAGAAAAAATTATAGTTGTTTGGAAAATAAAAAGATAAATATTCTCTCTCAAACTCTAGGATAAATATTTTAATAAAATTTTTGTTATTACATATTGTACGGAAAACCAAATAAGCTTAGAGAAAATATATCTAAAATTAGAAGAAAAAAAAGTAAAAAAAAACTTTAAAACCATACAAAAAAAAATTTAACAAAAAAATTCCTTTAATACAAAAAAGCCAAAAAAAATATATTAAGAAAAAAAACAAAACAAAACAAATATAATTTAACAAAAAATTAATAGGAGTGGAAAGAAAATTTAATACAATGAAAAGTACATATAAAATAAAACTATATAAGGAGTGACTTTAGTTTATCTTAGATGTTATAAATGCATTTAAATGAGCAATACAAGAATTAAAAGGAACATACTTCCAATGGAAATTTACAAATTAAGCTTGACTTCATTTTAATTTTGAGTTGGAAAACACATTATATTAGAGCAAGGTTTAATTTATAGATGAAATGTCATTTTTCACTAGAATTTGGAGATTCAATTTTAAGAAAAATTATGATTTATTTTTAGTTAAAATATATTTTGGAATGAATAAATAAATTCAATACTTTAAAAAACCATAAACCATGACTTACTAGAATTCTACATATTCAAAAACTTTAGTTCAAGCGTTGAAAGATTTAAAAATCTTTGACTAATTTCAATAAAAATTAACTAGAAACAACGCCTAAAAAATCATTTTCATCTCTCACATTAAATTTAATTTGGTATTAAAAATACATAAAATATAACTTAAAAACATAAAATATAATATTGAATGCTTTAGGATCGAAATAGGGAAATATAACGAGCTCTCTACGATAACTACTCTAAATAATATTACTCGCTGATGGCAGAAAAAAAAAGCAGAGGACGAGAAAAGGGCAAGATTACATGAAGTACTTAGTACCGAGTATCAAAGTTTCCACCAAACCTTCCAAATTGAAGAGAACCGAACTACTTCACATGGGACGTGGATTGATGACGTGGAGGTGAAGAGAATTTCTTGAACCCTTTTTCTTGAAAAGCATCTTCAGCTTTTTTTCTTGGAAAGAGTTTGAAGCATTCTAAGTTTCTTTTTGTTATAGACGTTGTGGTCCGCTCCTTTTAACGGTCCATCAAGATTTGTTTTAATGAGAAGGATCATTTAAAGAATATCCCAAATATGTGCAGATATTTTTTCTTGTTTCTTTTTTTTTTCCACAGAAAAAATCGGTAACTTTTTATTTATAGAAATGAAAAGTTACACATAGCATATGCATTGAAGCATTTTCAGAAATTGCCCAATGGGCACATGTGCTTTGGCACACAATGCGTTGTAGCTAGGCTACCTTGAATTCAGAAAGAATGAAAGAAAAAGAGAGAGAACTGGGAAGAGAGAAAGGGACAGAGAAACTAGAAGCTACTGAATCGTGGGAAATGCGTCCCACACTCAGGTTTTTCTGCCTTTCTTCTTCTCAACCTTGCGCCATTCACCATGGGATGGAACACAAGTGGCAAGGACAATCTGATTTTCTGCATTATGGATTCCTGTGTCCTTGTCCGAATCTGACGTTTCTGATGAATGATGTCTTTTAATCCCTCCGCTGCCCATGTCCTCAGCATTCATGTCTGATTGTTTAGTTTGAAGGTGTGGATCCATGGGTGCAGTCATATCCTCTGTTTGGGACCTGCGGATTTACTGTGTTGGGCACCCCGCCCCACTTACGGCGGAGCTGCGTTCCTCTTCTTCTTCGACTCCTCCTGCGGAAGTCGGGAGGAAATCTTTGTAACCTTTCCTGCCACTTCTGTTCGGTTTATTTTTTCTTGTTCTTAGCTTAAGACATGTATTTGAAGATGACACATCATCTGCCAGTTCCTGCACATCTAAACGTAGTGTTCTCGTATCAGTGATTATGACCAATTGCAGGCACTTATAAATACGACATGATATTCTCGGGTAACCCCTTTGCTTAAATCTACTTCTACCTGAGATGAAAACAAAGGTGAAAATTCTTCGTTTACTTCTTTCCATGCTGTTTTGATATCTGGCAAGGCTATTCCCAATGCTCTAAGACTGTTCATTCAGTGAAAAGGCGGGGTTGTCAGGGTCTCACCATGCGCGAATGATCACTACCGTCGAGTGCAAGGACCCCTGTTTCTTAGAGCGCTTGGGGGCAGGCGCTTCCCTGATCCGAGATCTCTGTTTCTGCATCCACTACCGAATCAAAAGAAAGGAGAGGTAGAGAGGAGGGATCAGCAAAAACAAGGAGCACTTCTAGCTCTATCTCAAACAGCCATAACGCTCCCTGAGTCCCAATCAACAGGTAAGAACCGGCTTCTGCTGAAGTCCCCTCCCTTTCAAATTTTTATTAGACCTCCGCGGAGGTCTCTGTAATACGGAGCAACTGGGTGGCTTCTGTTCTACGTCTAAATATTAAACATAAGATATGGGGATTGACGGGGTACCCAGTTCCGACCCAACATCTGGTCAATGGGCACAGCGCTCTCCAGGATTGCAGGTTGTTAAAGGACTACTCCATTAAAGCAGAAATGACCATTACCCTGAACCTGCATCTGCGAGGGGGTGCCGTAAATCAGAGCATGCCAAGATCTGCAGGGAGAGATAAAGGGAAAATACCCATCAGCCAACAACAATCAAATGGAGGGCCCTCCTACAAAAATATCCTACAGGGGAAGAAAGTAGCAGGCTCACCTCCAGAACAGACTGGAAATGTGCCGAGACCCTACATAGTAGAACTACAGGACCAAACCCCAGCGCTAAAAATAAACAGTTCAGCCGCAGAGGAGCATATAAAGACATATGAAGCCCAGGCATTAATCTGCCGCTTCAACAGCTTCTGGCCCAAACCCATGGACCTATTTCATTGGATCTTCACACAATGGTCATTGGAATGTGAAATACATCTCTGTTCCAAGGGGTTTTTTATTGTTAAATTTCAAACCTCAGAGGAAAGAGATATCATAATCAGAGAGGGGCCTTGGTTCTGGGGGTCCACGGGGCTGTTTATAACCCCATGGTTTCCAGATTTTGACCCCAACACCATGACAGTTTCCAGATTTTTTCTTGTTTCTTGAAAAACCATCTTCAGCTATTTTCATGGAAAGCTTTTGAAGCATTCTTTTGGGTTATAGACGTTGTGGTCCGCTCCTTTTAACGGTCGATCAAGATTTGTTTAACGGGAAGTATCCGTTTAAACGAATAGTCCGAAATGAAATATCTTCGTAAGTTGTCTTCAAAGATTTGGGGAGTTATTGGATCTCATTCTCCCCACATTGATTGAGTGCACACTCAATGTAAAGGGGACACAACCATCTGGGGAGTCAATTTAACTCATTCATCGGCTGGTAGACAAGTAGAGTAGACACAACCAGCAAAAATAGCAGGAGAGACAAAACAGGCTTGAGCGGCCATTTAGCAAAACAGGCTTCTATCAACAGGGGAATTAGCAAAACAATTGTAATCGCTGAGTTATAGGTTATCGCTGAGTTATAGGTTCGATTGCAGGTGGAACCTAACACCAATTTAGGCATTGTACGTAGATGATCAGTCACAATGCATTGTAAAGACAACGTACGAAGACAACTTACGAAGATTGTTGAAGAGCCCATGTCTATCTCCGTGTGGCTGTGACTTTGTGTTGTGTCTACATTGTGTGTGTTCGTTTCTATGTGTTATTGAAGAGCCAAGTTGTTGTTTCATCGATAGAGAAGGGATTTGCATGAACGAGACGAATGAAAGACGTTGTGTCACATTTGTTTCAGCCATGACAGGTATGCTACTGGTATTTATTTTGGTGTGGTTATTTTATTACTTTATGATTCTTTTAGTTATTAATCACATATATCATCAGTGTAGTTTATATATCATTAGTCAGTTTAATTTATATATCATCAGTTTACTGTCTCATGTATGAAGATAGATTTTTCTAAATAATTATATTTAGCCCTTTCTGGAATTATTGTTCTTTCTTCAGTTTGTCATAGATGTTAAAGCTATATGCCATTTCCCTTCATGGATGCCTGCAAGTGATTATCTCTCATCCACTCTATTTTATTCACCGTTAATTTTGTGTATATATATTCATTTAATTTTTATATCATTATAGATTTTAAACATAAATTTTTGAACTCCAGTATCATTACTCATTTAAATTTGTGTATAAATTATTGTTTTACAATCTATAAATTTCATGTTTTATCTTTTCCTTCTTAAATATTTCATTTTTTTATTTTAAATATTTAATTTATTCAGTTTATTTTATATATCATCAGTTTAGTTTATATATCATCAGTTTACTGTCTTATGTATCAAGATAAATTTCCCTAAATAATTATATTTAGCCCTTTCTAGAATCATTGTTCTTCTTCACTTTGTCATAAATGTTAAAGCTATACGCCACTTCTCTTCACAGATGCCTGCAAGCGATTATCTCCCATCCAGTAGCTTTGTTTTATTCACCATTAATTATATATATATATATATATATTAATTTTCATTTTTATATCATTATATATTTTAAACATTAGTTTTGAACTCCCGTATCATTACTCATTTAAATTTGTGTATAAATTATTGTTTACATTCCATAAATTTCATGTCTTATCTTATCTTTTTTAAATATTTGATTATGTTATTTTAAATATTTAGGTTATTCAATAAATACTTATATAAAATTAAATTAATATCATATAATTAAATCTATTGTTCTATATTATATAATGTAGTTTATATGATTTATATTTATATTTATATTGTTATTAGTGCATGAATTTTTTAGTTAATTATTATATTTGAATTGTTTAGTTAGATTTGTATTTGTATAATTACTTATTAATTGAAATTATATAATAACTAGCAATTGCACCATATGTTGCAAAGGAAATTCCATAAGGTGAGAGTGTAGAAAAGAGAACATGAAATAGAGATACTTCATTAAGAACATATTACAAAACCTGAGACTAACAAATCATTCACAAAGAAAGGAAAATATTTAGACATAAAATAGTGGCGAGGATGGCTCATCATCATAGTTGTCTTGGCTATGTACTCATTTATTGCAGCTATTACGTAGTTGTTTACCATCGATGAAAGAAGAACATGTACTCATTATAATTCAAAATCAATCCACCAAAAGTGACAATCTCCAAGCCTCTCACAC
Organism: Pinus albicaulis; assembly: GCA_034641835.2. Lineage (NCBI taxonomy): Eukaryota > Viridiplantae > Streptophyta > Pinopsida > Pinales > Pinaceae > Pinus > Pinus albicaulis. The sequence goes on along the minus strand of CM076584.1, from coordinate 1,619,374,747 downwards.
CAAGAATAAACCTCCTTGGACTCACCAAATATTGTCCAAAACAACAACTTTTTTCACACAGTAAAAACATGAAGTAAACCTAGAAGATGAAAATCCATAGGCTAAACAGAAAATGGAGTAAAATTGCATAGTTAGGGAGCATTAAGGTCAGAGGAGAAAATTATGAGTTTTAGGACCATGCAATTAAGGAAAATAATGACAGTGGACAGTGATCATTGCAATGTTCAGTGGACAGGGATCATTGCCATAGTTCTTCATTTATGCGACAATGATCATTTCAATGTTCAATGGATATGGATCATTGCCATAGTTCTTCAATTCAAATACTGGATGATCATGTGCAATTTCAGATAAAAAAAGAAAAATTCAGATTAACATTTCATAGAAAAAGGATATCGGTAGTACCTTAGTTTCAATGGAAACACAATCTTGGAACTACCTCTATTCAGTGCTATTACATAACCACAACAACCTCATTTAGTAATTCCATAGTAGTATAAGTCTCATTGCTATAACTTTGATGTTTTAATAGTATATACATTTCGGTGTCACAATTTAGGTGTCATAGTTAAATATGAGAAATACAGTCTCGGTAATATGACAAGTTCTCAAATAATACCACACCTTCGATGAGATACCACATTGACAAAAATTCAGATATGTCACAAGGAGGATTAAAGTGACAAAAGGTCGGTTGGATCACAGTAATGACCACAGTGAAAAAGGTCTCACTGATTCGGTGTCATCACAGTTCATTAAGAAGGATTCCATTTCAATTTGGTGGTATCAAATTTACCTTTGTACAGAGATAATGTCTCAGTAACATGGATACATTCTCGATTCCTCTACAAAATCTCACAATAAATCACATAAGTTCAGAAATTACAATCATATTGGATAAGTGTCATTATAACAAGTTTTTGGCTATGAACCCACAATATAATAACCACAAATTTTCAACAAATTTTTGATGATGGCCCTGATATACCTTCTTGATCCTTTGGCATTGAGTTCCAGTTATCAACAACATCAAAACTGATCAAATTCTGTAGATGTTGAGAAGATGAATTTGATATCTTTGCCCCTTATGTTTTCTAATGCTTCTCTCATATATACCATTGACAACATCTATAGTGCACTAAAATTCCTAACGATCACCTATTGTAGGAAAATGAGCGGACCATGATCACACTGCGGAAGAAATACTCTCGGCCCTTGAGAAGATACTTCACACGAGCCTTCTAGGTGTCTCTCATATTCATCCTCATATTTTCAAGATCCAATATCACAAGAAAACGAGACACCAAATTGTCAAGATCCTGATCTGGAAATTTATACTTCAGCAATAGATCCTGGCCATATGTCTCCATCATCTTCTGCATGAGCTCTGTAAAGCCAATACCTCTGTGGGTCGTGACAATACGAGTCTCACCCCCCACATACCTAAGGGCACCATCACTTCGTCTTGGAAGAACTTTGCCACCAAAACTACACACAACAGAAAAAGATTTACTAAAGGTACAGGTGTATGGAGAGTGGTAAGAGATTGAAAATTTGTACTTTGAGATCAAATGTAAAAAACAAACAGAGTCATCAAGATGTATGGTGAGCTTTGGCATAAGCAGTTATTCCAGTTTATAAAAACTTCTAATCATCAAAAGGACATTTTTTAGAAATAGGAAACCTTGAATCCATGCTAGAAATGACAACATTGGGCTATCATCCCACTTGCAGAAAATTATCATAACTGAGAACATCATTCACCCAAACCAGAAAAAGGAGGAAATACAAAGATGAAACAAGTTAGAAAGTCCTTAAGAGTTTGAATGCAACCATGCATTCAAAGGAAACCATGTGATATTTTGAACTTCCATATTGTTCGTGCAGATTAAAAACTTGGTACATGACAGAAAAGCATTTCCTACCCAATCATATTTCATTTGCTGCAAGCTTAAGGAAAACGAAAACCTTTATGAGAATAAATTGGACTAGTATATGTTCCCCCACAAAGACATCTATATTTTTATAATAATAAGCATTACAGATTTTATAAAATTCAACTAAATACAAATTAATAAAGTGGATATTTTTTATACTAAGCATTACATATTTTACAAAATTTATATTTTAGCATAACTGCTAAATTTTCAGTTTTATTGATTTGTTGAATTGCAGTTCTTGCTCCGAAAAGGGGTGGCCAAACCATCTATGTGGGTTTTTTGGTTATTATTCTTGTAAACTCATTGAGTGTTTTGAGGTATAAATGAATTTTTATTCAGTGTTTTATAAGCTATTTAGTATTTTTCATTATCAATTCATGGTTGGAAAAAATGACCTTGTCTGATTCTTGTTTGTTTGATCATGTTGTTCCAGGAATATCACAGATTAGAGAAGGATACAATCCAGCAACATGGATATTGGAAGTGAATTCCATAGTTGCTGAGGAAAAGCTTGGTCTAGAGTTTGATCTCAGTTCCATAGCTGCTGAGGAAAAACTTGGTCTAGATTTTGCTGACATCTACAAAAAATCGGCACTATAATTGTAGGTGTTTGTTTGAAAAAGAGCCCTTTTTATTGTGCATCTCTAATTTCTTTAACTTATTTTTGCTAACATAATTTCTCCCAAGGAGCTGTAATTTTTTAAATCCTTATTTCATTGTTAGGTTGTGATGATTTCAGATGGAATCTAGCCCTTATTCAAGAGCTAAGCACCAGTACTCCTGGCTTGTAGGATCTGAGTTTTCCAACACAGTATGCACAGTCCTTCAAGGTTCAATGCTTGGCATGCTTTTGGAAGAAACATTGGTCATATTGGAGGAATCCACACAATAATGTTGTGAGGTTTTTCTTCACTATAGTGGTTGCTCTAGTGTTTGGGACCATAACCTCTTATAGATTTGGTAAGCTAAAGGATATAAATGGTGAATGGTCTGTTTAAATGAATGAACAACCACCAATTCGAATGCCTTATTATCAAAATAAAAATTGGGACAAGGCACAATCTTTTCGTGCCTTTACTAAAATTGACCAAAATCACTACACATATCTTGCTTAGCAACTATTGGATCTCTTTAAGAATCTTATGGCATTTCCTTTGCAACATCTGGTGAAGATAGTAGTATCTTGGAGTTCGTGAAGAGTATGAGGAGTTGAAACAATAATTGCATTAAACTCATATTTCCTGGGTGCTGAGTGTTTTACTTGATATTTCGATATTGCAGCAGGACATTTCTATCAAACCTAACCTTTTCCTTCCACCAGGCCCTGAGATTATCAGAAGCACTGCTCACTGGCTTTCCTTTCTCTGGAATTATACCATATACAAAACCCTGAGCCTTACAAACATCCATCATATTTATCCAAGGAACCATTTTCCATGAGCTCGTAAACCAGGAGCCTCTTGTGGGAATCGGTGCAGAATCCCCATAGTCTCAATAGATTCATGTGGCTGATGCTGCCTATCGTCGCTACTTCGGCTCTGAATTCCTTGTATCCCTGTCTCGAACCGTCCAACTTCTGAAACTCATTAAAATGACAGGCAACAAATGGGAGATACAGGAAATTTGGAATTGCCAGAGGAGTCGCAACTGCCTTGCAGCTGCCAATAGGTGGCAATTCTAATCGATGGTTGAGCATGATGGAATCGTCTAACAAAGAATCTAATGGTACATATTATGACAGAAAGGCACTTCAGAAAGCTGTTTCAAATAGTGATGCCTTACGACATAAAAAATATTTTTAATTTTAGAAAACATTAAAAAATATTTCCAAAATCACTTAAATTAGAAATATGATCAATATTTTGAGATTTAAATATAATGTAATTATATATTATGCAATTAAAAATATAGTTAATAAATTAATATAATGATTTATTTAATGAAAAGAATGCATTAAATTATTTTTGAAACTGAAATTTAAATATATTTGAAATTTTATTTTTATTTTTATTAATTTAATTGAAATATTGTTTTTAGTTATTTATTTTGTAGAAAATTTTATCTTTTTATCATTTAAATGAATGAAAATATTTAAAAATAAAAATTTGTATTAATTTTTTTTCCATTTAAAAGTATTTTTTTGAATATAAGATAAATTGCTATTTGATATCTAAGGATGATGTATAGTATTTAAATGCTTTTAAATACCAATTTAAAACATTTGATGATGAATAGATTACATAATATTTATTTGATATCTAAGCATGATGTATAGTATTTAAATGCTTTTAAATACCAAATGAAAACATTTTATGACGAATAGATTACATAACGGATATTTATTACATATTGAAGAGTTGTTAAAATTATTTTTATTATTGAAATGAAATTTAAATTACTTTAATTACGTAAAGTTAATATTTTTTAAATATAAAAAAACTGTTTGATTAATATGTTATTTTTAATGATTTTCAAGTTATTTTTTATTTTATCATATCTAATTTGGTGAAGTAATATGAGTGAAGCCAAAAATCAAATGTGGTAATTGCTACTATACCACCAAAAATAAGTCCTACAACCTATAAACTAGATATACCAAAAATTATATTAATATAACTAGTTGCAATTATACTAATATAATATAAAATGACAAAAAAAAACCTTATAAATAAATAATGTAGATGTTTTTTTTTTTTTTTTTTAAATTTTAAAATTGGTGAATAAAATTTCAATCAACTTTAGAAAAAATTAAAATTGTCTATTTATTAATTTTTATAAATAACCACTAATATAACATATATTTCTTTTATTTTGTTTTGGAATAAAAAATAGAAATAAATAAAATATTGAGAAATACTTTTATATTTATATGAGAAATATATATGTTAAAACTTGAAACCATTACAACAAAATTCATCATATTATTTACAAGAATTAGTCCTATTTAGAAATAATAACATTCCATTTAATCCCTCCAAATAATCTCATGTAATAAAATACACATCATTTTCCAACCACATTCTTTTGACCTAACATTCTTTCCAATGATTGAGAATAATTAGATTAACAAAAAATACATATTATTCTCTAACCAATAATTCAAATCACATACTTTAATACTTGTATTTTTATTATCTTAGAATAAAAAACCATATGTCATCCATGACTTTTGAATAAACCAAACCCTTACTCTAAATAGACTACAATTTTGGTCGGATAACAATAGAAATTTAAGCATGATTTTGAGAAAATCTAGTGGAATTTTTTGAAAATATCTATTATAATTATCAAGCTTCAAGATTTTGAGTTTCCAATTTTTTTTTAATAATGCTGAATTCATTTTGACTAAAAAAATAAAAATAAAAATAAAAATAAAAGTTATTGATTCTTAAATGACAAATTAGCTGTAGGAAAATTATGACCTATTAAACAATGTGTCAAACCCCAATTCCACTTTGATGTTATCTTTACAGAGAATCAGATATTATAATTTTATATATGATCCAATCAACCTAAATTACATTAATTAGGATCACAGTATCAAGTTGCAGAGATATACAGAGACAGCGTAAATAAAGGCAATAATTATTTAAATTAAATTGGTATGGGTATGATGTGACATGACAGGACCACAAACCCTAAAAATAAAGGTTTGGCTTCATGATCTAGTGTGATTATGGGCTT
>CM076584.1:1619336623-1619364123 GCA_034641835.2 Pinus albicaulis | reverse complement strand
GGTGGGGGAGAGAGAGAGATATAGAGAATACGAGAGAGGGAGAGGGAGAGATAGGGCAGAGGGAGGGGAGGAAGAGAGGGTGGGAGATAGAGGGGTAGAGAGAAGGGGACGTAACTTTTGTGGGTGGTTCATGTCTCTTAAAGAGGATATCAAAATCTACACCTAATGGCCTCCCTAATTCCACTTTCGGTGCTTGATAACGCTCCCCTAAAATTATTTTTTCTATTAGTGAAGTGATGTTTTTTATGTTTATGTTTATTCTATATTTCCCACATTTTATATATTGCATGCTAGATAATTTAACTTAGTAAATATAGAAGTCTAGATATCCTTGTCAATTTAGATTTCATATTTTATGTATAATTTTATCAAATTTATTGTGATGAACTATCCAGTGCAATATGCAAGTTACTGTAGGAATCATATTGGTATCAGAGTAGGTAGCTTTGGGTATTTTGTTGTAGTTTTCAAGGGATATATATTGGTTTAAGTAGAAAGTTTTTAAAACCCCACATATGGCGCAAAAAATATATTGAAAACCCTCGAGATGTGTCAAAGGAGATTTTCTCAAGGGTAGAAGAATAGGCTTTAGATATCAACCATAACATGAATCTCCTTATGGATGCTCTCGATAACATGTTGGATGTATGTTCAAGCATAGAGGTCAAACCATAGGGGAAATTGGAGGATAGAGATGAACCAGAGAAGAAATATAAGAAAGAATGCAAAAAGGAACAACCTAGCTCATGAGTCATGAAGCATTCATAGCTTCAATATGGAAACAAAGGTATACATCAAACCATATAAGGTGAGATTGATGCTTTCAATTTAAATCACTCATTACAATAGTTATAGATTTATTTTCATTTTCCAAACATAGAGGAAGGACATGAATTTTTATTTATCATATGAGATTAGAGGGCCATGCTTAGATATAGTGGGAAAGCCACAAATAAGCCCTAATACTAGAATGATATCCTCTAGTGATTATGTGGGAGGATTTCAAAAGTCTTATAAAGTCAAATTTCTACCCTATCAGGTATCTAGGTGACTAATGGTTTTAGTTGAATTACTTCAAGCAAAAACGAGCATTGAGTGTATTAGAGTACATGAAATTTAGGAAGATGAAAATAATTTTGGGTATCTCTCCAAAGAACCAAGAATTTCTCCTCAAGTATATGAGGGGTTTAAATAGTTGTCTGCAAAAGTAAGAGATGTTTAAACCCATAACAATGATGAGGCTTGTCTACAGGAACAATACCAATAGAACATGCACCAAATGAAAGGGAGATAATGTGGGTCAAAGTAGAAGTATCACAATTAAGCTTTATAGGAGAAATAGAGGAAGTAGAAATGGGGGAAAGACAAAAATACAATATCCATAACACATTAGTTCAAAGCTACAAACAACCGCTAAAATCATTGTAAAATTGAAGGTAATTCACATGAGAAGTGTTAGAAGCTACATCTAGAGCTCAAGTCAAAGAACCAAAGAAATGATTCTAAGAATAAAAATATAATGGCCATATATTCAAATAATTAGGTGGAAAGAAGCTCATATGTGGATGACAAAATTGTATATTCATTAATGCAGAATTGGATGAATCTAAGTAGCGTTAAAAAATAAGAAGTGAAGGAACTGACCATACTCTTCCATATAAAGCCACAAGTCAAGAAGACAAAAATTGATGCTCTATTCAACTTCTAATCATAGGACAATCTCCTAGAAATAAATCTAGTTCCGAAATTGGGACTGAAGACTCATGATCATCCTAGCTAACAACCATTAAGATGCGTCAACATGGAGGAAAAGATAAAGGTAGAAAAACCTATGCATAATATAATTTACTATTATTGTTAATTTTATTAATGAAGTAGAATTAGATTTATTTCTACTTGATGTATGTAGAGTTATGTTTGGAAGTCCCTATACGTACATGTGGGATGCAATATTTGTCTAAAGAGCCATCTAGTATGAACCATCAAGGATGGAGATCCTTCACCATCACATTTATCCACATAGATATTGCTGGCCACCCTTCTATTCCACTTGGACCCCCACCATCGTTTCTTTCATTTTTTTCAGTTTCCTTAATTATAGCACAATTCACTGTTTTTATTAGTTTTTCGGGTGCTAAACTTCCGGAGATGTTTTGAGGGCCTAAACAAAGTTTTTTGGGAAAATAGAGAGCAACATGGAAGCTCCTTAGATTTTTCTCAATCCAATGTTGCAGTCCTATGATAGAGATTTGTAATGTGGTATTGATCACGTCAAATAGAGATCATATGCCAAAGTTACGTCCTCGAGAAGTTGATGTACCAATTTACCAAAACAGGGTCCATAGTTTTAGTGATTCATATCCTAGGGTTAGTTATTTGAATGTTGAGGATTTTTCATTGTTCCCCAATAATAAATAGCCATTTGAGCCTCATTGTAACACAGTTCAGTGGCCTGTAGCCACCACAATATTCTCAGAGATAAGTTACCAGTGCCCCAGCTAGTTTATTTCCATTATGTCTGTAAGCATATTTCATTTATTTGTTATTAATGAAATGAATTTTTATTTCTACTACATCTCTGCGTTTATGTGTATTTTTGTATTTCATTTTCTTATTGAACAAATTTGGATCAGTGGTATCAGAGAAGTCTGCTCTTTCTCAATCCTTCTTTGCATGTCCCCAACGTGGTCGAGATATAACGAGTTAGGGATCTATCTAGTTGAACCTTTGCAAGATCAGCCTCGTAAACCCCAATGGCCAAACATGGGCGAAGAAAAGAATGATGAGGGATCAGGAGATCCTATCAAAATATTTCTCGAGGAGGCCCTTGAGAAAAAAAGGAACATGATGATGGAAAAATTTTCCCATATCCTTCAATGGCTACCTGCCGGTGATGCATCTACATCCAGCAACCACTCTGGAGGTGCGAATCTATTAGAATGATATTTCTCAGTTCAATATGTTTTTATCTGAGAAAGTATTACTTTTTCACTCCTCAAAGTCGCCCCCCCATGTCAAGGACTGGTGAGAAACCCACTGGGAGAAAAAGGGCGAGGAGGAACCCTCTTTGTTCTCGTCCGCACTGACTTGGAATTCTTTTCGAGATGCCATCAAGGAAAAATATTATCCCATGAGGAGCTATGAGGAAAAATACATACAATGGAATACATTGTGGCAACAAAGGGATCAATATGTCCATGATCTGACGAATTTATTCCATACCATGATCAAAATGTTCACTATCAAAGATTCATAGAAACATTTGGTACTGAAGTACCACAATTTTCTGCACATATGTATTCAGGAGGAAATGGTGTTCCTGGACATCTGCTCGATTAGTGCGGCATACTGGTATGCTATCAAGATTGAGAAAAATGTCAAATATAATAATTTAGACTTTGGAAAGGTGCCCCTGAAGCATAGAACAAAGGACAAAGACAATGTAGGGCATCTCAAGACAACCCGCAAAAGACGCAAACAAATAATAACACCAAGCAGCCAAAGAAGGATAGCGAGAAGTGGTATGAGTTCCATAACAGCTCTGCTCAAAACACAAGTGAGTGTGAGGCAAAGTAGTCATTGGTGGCCGAGTTGAAGGTTTCTGAATCCGATGCATGCTCCGACTCCAAATCAAAACCTGAAAAGGGGAATGAAAAAGGGTAGTGTATTATCGATGCAGAGCCCAATGCCATCATCGCCACCACGGAGATCCAGAAAAAGGAACCATAAAATATAGAGGAGGGAGAGCACCTCTTCCATTCCCAAATGTGGGTAAAGGGTTCCCCGCTGTAGTTCATTGCTGACAATGGAAGTCAAAAGAGCCTCATCACAGTAGAGGTCATGACTTGCTAGGATTTCTGACCACAACACACCCACAACCGAAACCATCGAGTGGCTTCACCAAGGAAGGGATCTCCACATCAGCCAATAGTGCCACCTTCCCTACAACATCAAGCCCTTCATGGATAAGGTATTATGTGACATTGCTCCTCTTGATGTTTCTCATATATTATTAGGCCAACTGTAATTGTGGAACTGACATGATGTGTATGAGTCACAACCTCAAGTTCTGATTATTACTTTTGGAAATAAGTTGTACATGGTAGCAGAGGTAGCACCGCCTATCACCATTTCTTTGGTTCCTGCAAAACAATGTAGTATGCTCATTTCAAAAACCAGAAAAATTATTTTCTTGATGATCTGCCATAAGGGAAAGAAGAATATTGTGGTCATGACCTCCACAGAAGGCTCCTCCACTGGGAAAAAATAGATGGACAAGGTCATGGAGGAGTATGAGGATATCATCACCTCCTCGACAGGGGTGCGTTCGCATTGTTGAGTCAAGCACTCCATCGATCTTACCTGAGGTTCGCCGCTGCCCAATGGATTTGTTGCAGAAATTTCACATTCGGTTGAGTTCATCACATTTTAGGAGCTTGATCGTGTTGGTGCAGAAGAAGGATGGGAGTTTGAGACTCTTTATTGACTATCGAGTGCTGAACAAGATAACTGTCTGGAATAGGTACCCAATCCCAAATATTGATGACCTTCTGGGCCAAATCAAGTGGAAGAAATATTTTAGTAAGCTCGACTTGAAGTCTAGGTATCACAAGGTACCAATCGAACTCTCTGATGTGTGGAATACTGCCTTCAAATCCAGGGAGAACCTTTTCAAATGGCTATTCATGCCTTTCAGGTTGATTAATTCCCTTGCAACCTTCATGATGTTGGTGGATGACATCTTGCATCCATTCACCAACTCATTTGTAGTGGCATACTTCTATGACATCCTGATAGTCATCAATGTTTGGGAAGAGCACCTCGATCACATCTGAAAAGTCCTCCAAACACTACAGCAACACAATTTGTGTCCCAATTCAGAGAATTGCACTTTTTGAATGACCCACTTTCAATATCTTACATACATTATTAATGAGCCACAGGTGAATGTGGATCCAACCAAGATCCAAGTCATTTAGGATCGGCCAACCCCAACCACTCTAACAAAGCTCCACAACTTTTTGGGCCTTGCGAATTTCTGTCGCAAGTTCGTGTTGGGATTCTCTCATATCACTTGGCCCTTAAGTCAAGTCACCAAGGGAGGGGTGAAAGAAAAATAATTTTGGTATAAATATCAATAGAAGGCATTTGTAGAGTTCAAACATCACCTCTTCTTTGCACAAGTGCTCACAATACCAAACTTGTAACAACCATTTGAGGTCAAGACAAATGCCTCTAACTATGCTATTGTGGTTATTCTTACCCAACGAAGGCATCCAATGGCATGTCACAATGAGACACTTCTGACACAGTCTGAAAGTATCCGACTTATGACAAAGAGATGTACTCCATTGCGAAAGCTTTCTAACAATGGAATCATTACATTTTGGGAAAGGAAATAGTCATCCACACAAACCACTGTCCCCTACAATTCATACAGACACAGGGGAGGATGCAGAATGATCACCATCAAAAGTGGTCCACATACTTGCAAAATTTTTATTTAAACATCAATTATAAGAAGGGCAACACTAATAATGTTGAAAACTGCCTTAGCTGACCATTGATTGTAGTGCTAACCACTGTTCTCAACTCTTCTGGGCACGAGAGTTCCAATTGGATGCTTCTCTAGCAAAGCGATCGATAATTTGGCCATGCGTACAATACACACTTGAAGGGTAAGAAAGTTCCATATTTAAAACTCTGGGATGACCTGCTATGTGACTTGGGACACCTTTTTTCTCCTTTAAGCAAGCGTGCCAAGATGATTTCGGAAGCGTGCTATAGTCAGGTCGTTGGAAATTTTGGGGTCAAGAAAACAATGGAAGTACTGTAGAATTATTTCTATTGGCCAAACCATTGACATGATGCCAAGAAGTACATCAAGTCTTGCACTCCCTGTGTCATTGCCAAACCAGCCATCAAGACGCAAGGCCTCTATACTCCACGGTGAACCCTTAGTCGACCTTGGGAATCCATCTCCATGGATTACATGTCGGGACTTCCTTATACTAAGCATGGAAATGACTATTTTTTTGTGGTCGTTGACAGATTCTTGAAGATGGCCATTATGACAGCCTACAAGAAGAATATTACAATAGAAGCCACTGCTAAACTCTTCTTTGAACGAGTGTGGGTACACTTTGGGATCCCACTGTATATCATCTCACATCAGGACAATACGTTCCTGAGTAAATTTTGGTCCAGCTTCTGGTCGATGGTCGACACCAAGCTTACCAAGTCCATAACTGTCCATCTGCAAACTAATGGCCAAACAGAGGTCATCAACCGGATGATCGTACACATTCTGTGCATGTAAAACTCAAAGCATCCACTCGCATGGGATGAGAGCATCCCCTATGTAAAACATAAAAATAACTGGGCTCTCCATTCCTAAAATAACCACATCCCCTTTCAGGTGAGATTAGGATTCGAACCACTGTGTCCCATTGGCATAGCTATGCCATTTTCGGCTACACAGGTAGATTCAGCTGGTGTCCAATGTAAGGCTGCCAAGTCAAACAACTTCATTCAACCCATTAAGCACATTATCCGACAAGTTCATGACATATTGTACAGAGCCAGTGCTAACTACAAGCACTGACATGATCCACATCGGGTGACACATAAATTGCAGGTGGGCAACAAAGTGTGTTGACATTTGCGAAGGAGAGGCTTGCTGGACCTCGCCACAAGATTCACCCACTCCGATATGGGCCATACACCATCACCAAGGCTGTAAGGGAAATGCCATTTAGCTCACCATTCCAAAATTTCTTGATGTGCACCAAATATTCAATGTGTACCGCCTTCAACCCTACTTTCTGCCTGTACTAGAAATATCCGGCATGGAAGAATAACTCAAAACAAAAGAATTAAACCCCTACTACATGGAACAAGCCACAACTGATCATATCAAGGATACAAATATCAAGCACACTCGAAAAAAAAGAATCTCGATATATCGAGTTGTCAAAGTAGGCAAACTCCTTCACCATGGCAAGTGGCTCACCAGTGAAGAAGTGCAACAGAAGTTTCCTCATCTCAGGGAGGAACTCAAGGCAATGAGGACCATTTCTTCCTAAGGTGGGAGGAACGATCTAGGTGGATATTGGTGGCCACCCAAATATTCCACTTGGACCCCAACCATTGTTTCTTTAACTTTTTTCAGTTTTCTTAATTATAGCACAATTTACTATTTTTAGCAGTTTTTCGGGTCCTGAACTTCTGGAGAAACATGGGAGTTCCACTGATTTTTCACAACCAAAATTTTTAGTCCTTGGATAGATATTTGTAACAAGGTATTAAGCGTATCAAAGAGAGATCATATGAAAAAAAGTTACATCCCCGGGAAGTTGATGTACCAATTTTCCCAAACAAGGTCCATAGTTTTGGCTTTTAATCTCCTACGGTAAAGTATTTGTATGTTTTGGGTTTTCAATTGTTCCTCAATAATAAATAGGCCTTTGAGCCTCATTGTAACATAGTTCATAGCCTTGTAGTCACCACATCTCTTCTTGGAAATAGGCTACCATTGCCCTAGCTAGTTAATTTCCGTTTTGTTTGTAAGCATATTTTAGCTATTTGTTACACCAAGAGGTGCTCTACAACCTAGTATAGGGTACGATTTAATGTGAGAAATGTAATGTAAACCTTTGACATGTCGGAGTATAAGGCACATGTTTAAATTTAATGTGAGAAATGTACGGTAAGATATGTATTTTAAATAAACATTTGAAATGTCGAAGTATATTCACCAACACTCAAAAAAGAGGTATGGTAAATAAAAAAAATATAAATAGACCGAGGTATGCTAAATAAAAAATAAAACCTCTTTTTATACTTACTCCAGAGGTATGGTTAATAAATAAAAATATATATAAATTGGAGCTATCTTCACCAACACTAAAAAAAGAGGTATGGTAAATAAATAAAAATATAAATAGACCAAGGTATGGTAAATAAAAAATAAAACCTCTTTTTATACTTACTCTAGAGGTGTGGTGAATAAATAAAAATATAAATAAATTGGAGGTATTGTAAATAAATAAAACCTCTTTTTATAATTACTCTAGAGGTATGGTATATAAATAAAAATATAAATAGACTAGAGGTATGGTAAATAAACAAAACCTCTTTTTATATTTACTCCATAAAAATCTTTATATTTACCAAAACTAAAAATGTCATTTTACGTAGGTGAAGCCTATGGGCCAAATACCATGGTACAAATTATTATTAATACCATGGGCGAAATACTAAGGAAATATAAATAGACTAGAGGTATGGTAAATAAGTAAAACCTCTTTTTATATTTACTCCATAAAGAAAACTAAAAAATGAGGTTTTATTTAGGTGAATCCTATGGGCCAAATACCATGGGCTAAATATTATGGGTCAAATACCATATTTATAAAAGAGGTATGGTAAATAAATAAATATAAAAGAGGCATTCAGGTATGGTAAATACATAAAAAATATCAAATATGATTAGAAATAAACATATAAGTATATACCAAGCCTATGGGACAAATACCATGGTAAATAAAAAAGGTATGGTAAATAAATATAAATATAAATAAACCATAGGAATGGTAAAAATAAAACCTCTTTTTATTTTTACTCCATACTCTTTATATTTACGAACACTCACAAAAGAGGCTTTATTTAGGTGATGCCTAAGGGCCAAATACCCTAATATTAATATTAAAAGATTAATACTATTATTATTATTAATTATAATATTAATATTAATATGTTATAATATTAATATTATTAAAGTTAATAAATTTGGATCGGGGAGGTTTGTATTTAAGTACACTACATGCATGCATCGAATATCACACTTATAAACTTAAACAAAAATGTAATAATAAGAGTAATGTTTAACATTTAACATTTAAAATTTAATACAATTAATCTAACGTTGGCCTTAATTGAAAATCACTTCTCCCCGTAAATATACAAATTTAACACAAATAAAGTGTCAAATTATATGTAACAATCACCATATTAAAAATAATTTAAAAAGATTTACCAACTAAACCATAATTACCTACGCCATAATACATCAGGTTCATTTCAAATCCGGATTCCGAGAAATACATAAACCAAGTGTTAAAGATTCAATCAAACACTAAACTGGAATCATTATATATATAATTACATTAGAATTCAGACTGCGGTAATTGTGATTGGTCTTACGTACCTACAGGTCATCACCGGAATGATTTTGTTTAAAAAAATATGCTACGGTAATCCAAATCATCTATCATATATTTATTACACAGGGTCTTTGGATTTATTGGTACCACCGGCCTTATCCGAACTCCATAACATTTTGGCTTAGCTGTCTTCTTTGTTTGCAATGTGTTTATTGCGTGATAAATTTAAATGACCGGAACTCCTGACCTGTTAGCTCGAAGTTACCGCCCCTACGTGGCTCTAGATCTGCCGTTGAAGGTTTTTTGATCCCACGGTGGTTATTTGTTTAGGGTTTGCTATGACCTTGGTTCTCTAACCGTTTTCCATTCATTTTTGCCTCTGTGCAATGGTTCTGGAGGCGGTGCGGTTGGGAGGAAACTCACAGGGTTTCGACTGCTCCTTTGGTGAGTGATGCAAGGCGAGCTCCATGCAGCCTTCTTCCCAACACAGGTAATCTATTCCGCTCCCACAGTGCTCATGCACAGAGAATTTAATCTGCTATCTCTTTCAGAAAGGGTTTGAATGTTCGATAATGGTGGTTATTTACTTCAGGGTAGTATTCTAGGCAGTTTTTCATTCTAGTCTTCTTCATTAACAATCTTCGTTACAGTCTCGCTGGATTTGTTGACGGAAGATATTCACAAACCCTCGGGTTCTGCTAACCACTTCTACAGGTATTTAATCCTTAGATGCTATTTAGAAACTAAGGTTACTGTTTTCCCTTTCGCTATATAAGAATGTTGAAGTCATTAATTTCTCGTTTCTGTTCGTTCCTCCTGTTAAGTTTTTCTATTTCGGTGTGGCAGGTATGGCTTGAACTTCCCATACCCGCTTGGTGGTTTCCGGTGTTATTCAAGCTCTTCATTGCAGCAGCCGAAATCTGGCATGCAACTATAGGTATTTACTGCGTAGGAGTGGAAACCCTCCTCGGCTTGCTTATCTGATAACGAGTATGAAATCCGTAGGGTTCAAGATTGAGTGTGTAATCCACCTGTTATGTATTATTTTCAGGATTTTAATGGCAAATAGCAATGTTTACGGCCTCACGCCGACAGGTTGTGATGATTCAGTCCTTGGAAGGGTTTCTAACTTCCGAGTTTCAGTTCTCAAACTTTTATATGTAAAATTTATGCTGTTGCTGAAGGGCTAGAGTTATACTCGCCCGGACTTTTAATTAAGAACTATATTGTCCTTGAACTATTGGAATTACCTGTATAATTTCACTATTGGATGCTTATCACATGCCTATGCGATGACTGTGTGTATGGCATTATAGGTCGTCGTAACTCTATTTATCTAATTTTCCGTTCTCACGATTTAATTGCATAGTTATGCCATACTGTGGGTGATTCTTCGTTGTCTTCATTCTTGGTTAATGGTTCTGTGCGTCAGTTTATATACTCAATTTTCCTTACTGTGTTAATGGAAGTAAATGAGATTCATTTCGGTTCCTGGCTCAGTGCTTTTGTTCTGAAATTCTGATATCCTATTTTGTTTCTGTCAGGCGGTTTCGACCCTATAAGAATGATGCTTTTGTTGTCTTCTACTAGAGTTATTTAAATTTGAATCTACATAACTTCTTAGTTTGTTCTTGTTTTACACCTATCGATTGTGGGATACGGCGACCGGACCGCCCATATGTCCGCGTAATTATCATAGGAGGAAAAAGGCGACCAACCCATGACTTTGGTTTACAGGTTTGGGTTAACAGTCTTTTCGAAGTTTACCATTCAGTATTTCTTATCTTATAAGTCTCCTTCTACTCACGAGGGTTAGCTCAAGAAAAGAAAGATTAGGTTTTAGGGTTTTCAGATTTACTTCAATAGCTTCTATAATAAAAGAAACCCAGAAATATGTAAGTATCACAGTTTCCTTCTAAATTCCATCCATTCTTCCAACAGATTCGATAAAATAGAGAACTAAATAAACAACACTAATTTTCCGTCAGCCTTATCATAACCGCAGAGTTGGAACAACCAGAAAAAACAATTTCTTTTCCTACTTTATAAAAACAAGGGTTATCTGCATCTTACTTATTTACATGTAATACTTTCTGATGGTCCTGTTGCCTCCCTACCACGAGCTGGGAAATTACGTCCCACTGCTCTCCCCCTAGCTTCAAGTCTGGAGCGTTACACTCTGTTCTGTAGGAGGGATTCGTGACGATCCGGTCCAACCCTCCTACTCCAATGGAATAGAGTTCTGGGGAGATTTCGGGACAGTCCGGTCCAATCTCCAACCCAGCAGACAATTCTATTCTGGAATTTTCATTCCAGTTTTTTTTTTACAGAGTCTTCTTCCTTCCTAGCCAAGAACCCCAAAACTTCCCCTGGAATTCTCCTTTATCCAGAGTTTCTTTTTGGGTAACTGTAAAAAAATAGTTTTTCCTTAACTAATTCCAGATCTTGAGTTATATTTCTTTTTACCATCAATTTTTACTCATGAAAACTAATTCCATAGTAAATCATTTTATTCAGAAAAATCAAAAATAGTTTGTTCAAATATTTAAATTAATTCATCCTTAATTAATAAAGCACAACCATTAGTCAGCAGCTAATAAGGTGGTTACAGTTTTCCCCCTCTGGGAGACAACACCGTCCCCGGTGTTCTCATTCTAGCTCAGAAAAAAGTTCAGGATAAGCCTCACGGACGAAACTCTCGTCTTCCCAGGTAGCCTCCTCCGGTCCAAAGTACTTCCACTACACTTTAACCTGGGCGATGGCTCGTTTCTGGAGCATGATTTCCCTTCGGTATATTATACTGTGGGGCTCGACCAGAAATTCTCCGTCCGGTTCTACCTGCACACAATAAACTTAAATTAATCAGACACGTCTTTATCATTATGTTATTATTTGAACCACTATGCTTACCCTCTACCTGAATGTTCTGCCAATGGATTATGTGTCTTGAATCACAAACATATCGTTTCAGTAACGATACATGAAAGATGTTATGCACCCGAATATGGCTGGGAAGGGCTAAGCGATACGCTACTGGTCCTACTATTTCCAGTATCTGTAAAGGACCACAAAATCGAGGTGCCAATTTTGCACAAGAGGCCCATCTCAGTGTGCTCTTCTCTGGCTTAATTCTAACATACACATGATCACCGACCTCATACTCACGGTATGACCTTCTTTTATCCGCGTACACCTTCTGCCTGTCCTGTGCTACTTTCAAATTTTGTCGAATTTTCTTCACTTCTGCTTCCATTTCTGCTAGCATGTCTGGTCCTAGCATGAGTCTATTTTCGGGACTGCTCCAATTAATGGGAGTTCTGCACTGTCGCCCATATAGCGCCTCAAAAGGACTCATCTTTAACGATTCTTGGTAACCATTGTTGTATGCAAACTCTATCAAGTGTATGTACTCCTCCCATTTAACTGGTTGCTACATGACATACATTCTCAGCATGTCTTCCAGTACTTGATTCACTCGCTCAGTCTGACCGTCTGTTTGCGGGTGATATGCAGTACTAAAATGTACTTGCGTTCCTAATCCTGTAAACAACGCTTTCCAAAAAGCTGATGTGAATTTTACATCCCTGTCTGAGATAACAGTCTTAGGAATACCATGCAGTCTGAAGATCTCACGCATAAATAAACCTACTATCTGTACTGTCTTATAAGTGGATTGGACAGGTATGAAATGTGTCGACTTACTTAGTCTATCCACAATTACCATTATGGAATCATTACCTCGTTTTGATTTTGGTAACCCGGTGATAAAATCCAATGAGCTCACCTCCCATTTCCATTCGGGAATGGGTATAGGCTGCATTAAGCCTGCTGGGTGCCGATGTTCTACTTTCACTTGTTGGCACTCTAAACACTTGGTTAGATAGCTTGCTATATCCTTCCTCATGCCTAGCCAACAGTAGTCCTTCCTTATAGCTGTCAGCATCTTTTGGTATCCTGGGTGCCCCGCATAATTGCTTCTGTGATATTCGTCCAGCAACTTAGTTTTTAGTTCCACCATGTTTGGAATGACAATTCTTTTCTTGAAGATCAACAACCCATCCGGGTTAATCTCATAATCCCCTTGTCCACCTTGTCCTTCAGATTCTTGTGTCTGCTACCACAAGTATTTATACTCAGGATCCTTGTCTGCTTCTTTTCTGATTTGTTCCAAAAAACTGGTTTCAATTTGGTTGACATATAACTCATAAAGGTTATGCAGTTTTCTGCTTAATGCATCTGCAACTTTGTTCTCTTTTCCTTTCATGTGCTGTAGATCAATATCAAATTCGCTCAACAAAGTGTTCCATCTTGCTTGTCGGGAATTTAAGTCAGCGTGTTTAGAATAGCTGGTTAGACTACTATGATCAGTCTTCAACACAAACCTTTTCCCAAGTAGGTAATGTCTCCATACCTGGAGAGCATGCACAACTGCAGTCAGCTCTAAATCATAAGCTGAATAACGTTGCTCATGATATTTTAACTTGCGGGATTCATATGCAATTACCTTCCCTTCTTGCGATAATACAACCCCAACTCCTTCCTTACACGCATCTGTACAAACCTCGAACTCCTTATCCGGATCTGCTACGCTTAACACAGGCGCTGTCGTCAACAACTGCTTCAATCTTTCAAAGCTCTCCTGACATTCTTTTTTCCATTTAAAGATCTTCCCTTTTCTTTGTAAAGAAGTAATGGGAAAAGATATCTTCGAGAATCCTTTTATAAATCACCGGTAGTAGCCAGCGAGACCCATAAACGATCGTATATCTGCCACACTCTGTGGCACCTTCCATTCCATGATGGTTTTAATTTTCTCCGGGTCTACCACTATACCCTTTTTGGATATTACATGTCCAAGATACTATATTTCCTCTTTGAAGAAATCACATTTACTGAATTTTGCGTACAACTGATGTTTCATTAACATCTCCAGTACCATACGCAGATGCTGCTCATGTTCCTCCGCATTCTTAGAATAAATCAGTATATCATCAATGAAGATTAACACAAAGTTATCCAGATAAGGGTGGAAAATACTATGCATCAGTCTCATAAACGTGGCTGGTGCATTAGTTAGCCCAAAAGGTAACACCACGAATTCATAGTGGCCATATCTGGTGCGAAAAGCAGTTTTGTGTATATCTTCATTTTTAATTCGAATCTGGTGATATCCAGACCGCAAATCAATTTTTGAGAACACATTAGCTCCCTTTACCTGGTCAAACAGGTCATAAATTCGGGGTAGGGGATACCTGTTCTTAACAGTCAGCTTATTTAACTGTCGGTAATCCATGCACATGCACATAGTTCCATCCTTTTTCTTAACAAACAGTACAGGTGCTCCCCAAGGGGACACACTGGGTCGTATATACCCTTTATCTAATAATTCCTGAAGCTGCATTTTTAGCTCAGTCAATTCTGGCACACTCATATGGTAGGGACTTCGCGAAATTGGCGAAGCTCCTGGTAGCAGCTCTATTGTGAAATCAACATCTCTTTTAGGTGGTAATCCGGGTATTTCCTCAGGAAATCCGTCCTTGAATTGCTGTACTATTGGTATGTTTTCTAACACAGCTGCTTTATCCTTGGACTCAGATAGTCCAACTTGTATGGCGTACAGCTGGCATCCCTTTCTCATGCATTTTTCCATTTGGGAAGCGGTAATTGGACACAGACATACAGGCTTCTTTATGCCCTGAATTTCCTGGAGATTACCATTCTGATCTTTGTAGTAAACTATCTTTCCCTTACAGTCGATGAGAGTCCAATGTTTCTCTAACCAATCCATACCCAACAATACATCATAGGATCCCAAAGGCAGAATATTTAAATCTACCATTAACTGCTGTCCATCGATTTGCAGTGCACAATCTGGTATTTTGGCATTAACTCTTCTTTTAGCTCCTGTAGCTAACTGAACCAACCAACTCTTTTTAAATTTTTGACTTGATAGTTTACAGGTTTCCACTAATTTAGGACTTATATAACTTAGAATTGCGCTTGGATCTACCAAAACAGAAACGGTTTGGGATGACAGTTTACCTTCCAGTTCTATCATGGTGGGTTGAAAGTCAGCTTGCTAGTCCTCCAATGCTGCGTTAATTCTGTGTATGCTTCTGGCAATATCTCCCATAGTAGAGGCCTCCTGCAAATTGTTTACTACTTCAGCTTTACTCCTCTGTGGGCAATCTTGATAGTAATGTGCTGCCCCACAGCCCCAACACTGCAGAGGTGGCCTCTGGTTGTGAGGTTGCTCAGGTTTATTTGAAGCTTCCACCATCTTGTCCTCCCCTAGCCATCTAATCCTCTGATGGTTCCTACCAAACTGCTTATTAACTGAACTCCTGGCTGAGCTTTTAAAATTACTGGTTTTGCCCCTTTTGAAACCAGCACTGTTTCTATTTTCCTTCTTTGTTTGCCACCCTTTACCTTGGTCCACTTTATTTTTTGCTTGCTGATAACACAACCTTGCCTTTCTGATGGCCTCATCCATTGTCTTAGGGTTGAAAAACTCGATACGTTCCTTCATGTGAGCAGGTAAACTACTCAGAAATCGCTAAACCTTGGCCTTCTCATCTCTTAAGTACGGTACATAGCACAGTAATGATGTAAACTTAGTGATGAACTCGTCCATGGTCAATTGTCCGAGCCTTAAATCATGGAATTCTGGAGCCTTTTCATCATAGAAATGCTCAGTCAAGTACTTGTCTTTGAAGTACTATTGGAACTTATCCCATGTCACATCCTGATCCTCTATTCCTCGCACATTCTTCACTTCTTCCCACCATAGGGTGGCTTTTTCTTTCAGCTGGTAAATGGCTAACCGTGCCTTGAGACTGCTGTCATAATCATACACCTGAAAGTATTTGTTCATATTGATCAACCATGCCTCTGCCACTTCCTCCTTTTCTCCATCGAACGTAGGTGGCTTTATCTTTCTGAATTCTCCGTGCAGTTCCACCTTCTATTTTTTGTTTGCCTTCCGTTCAGTTTCATTTTCAGATTCAGCCTCATTAAAATTTCTGTTTGGAAAACTTCACTGTGACACACTTCTTTCTCTTCGGCTTGCGCCTTGCTCCTCTGAGTGTTGTTTGTCTCCTCCTTGAAACTCTCTGTCAGCACTGGGCTTTTCAACCCTTTGATTTTGTTTATCGGAGAGGCTCTTTAAGATCCTCTCTTGTTCCTACATCATCCTTGCATTATCCTTGCGTACTCTTTCCATCTCTTCCTGTAACTATTGTACTGTGTGCAACAAGATGCGATTCTGATGTTGCTGTTCTTCAATCAATCTGTTAGACCACTGATGTTGCACTCTTCTCAGCTGAACCCACATTTCAGGGTTTCCTTCTGGTGGGGGTTGAATCTCTCTGGCATTTCGCTGTTGTTGTTGTGACGGTGGTCGCCTTGGTTGTCGTTCCATTATTTATCTGACTTTGCATGAAATCATACATTTTGTAACTTCAGTCGACCCAATTAGGGCCCAGCGTTGTAACGCCGCTCTGATACCACTTGTAAAAATCACCATATTAAAAAAAATTTAAAAATATTTACCAACTAAACCATAATTACCTACCGCACAATGCATCAGGTTCATTTCAAATCCGGATTCTGAGAAATACATAAACCAAGTGTTAAAGATTCAATCAAACACTAAACTGTAATCATTATATATATAATTACATTAGAATTCGGACTGCGGTAATTGTGATTGGTCTTACGTACCTATAGGTCATCATCGGAATGATTTTGTTTAAAAAACTATGCCACGGTAATCCAAATCATCTATCATATATTTATTACACAAGGTCTTTGGATTTATTGGTACCACCAGCCTTATCCGAACTCCATAACATTTTGGCTTAGCTGTCTTCTCCGTTTGCAATGTGTTTATTGCGTGATAAATTTAAATGACCGGAACTCCTGACCTGTTAGCTCGAAGTTACCGCCCCTACGTGGCTCTAGATCTGCCATTGAAGGGTTTTTTATCCCACAGTGGTTATTTGTTTAGGGTTCGCTATGACCTTGGTTCTCTAACCGTTTTCCATTCATTTTCGCCTCTGTGCGATGGTTCTGGAGGCGGTGCGGTTGGGAGGAAACTCACAGGGTTTCGACTTCTCCTTTGGTGAATGATGCAAGGCGAGCTCCATGCAGCCTTGTTCCCAACACAGGTAATCTATTCCGCTCCCACAGCGCTCATGCACAGAGAATTTAATCTGCTATCTCTTTCAGAAAGGGTTTGAATGTTCGATAATGGTGTTTATTTACTTCAGGGTTGTATTCTGGGCAGGTTTTCGTTCCAGTCTTCTTCATTAACAATCTTCGTTACAGTCTCGCTGGATTCGTTGACGGAAGATATTCACAAACCCTCGGGTTCTGCTAACCACTTCTACAGGTATTTAATCCTTAGATGCTATTTAAAAACTGAGGTTACTGTTTTCCCTTTTGCTATATAAGAATGTTGAAGTCATTAATTTCTCGTTTCTGTTCGTTCCTCCTGTTAAGTTTTTCTATTTCGGTGTGGCAGGTATGGCTTGAACTTCCCATACCCGCTTGGTGGTTTCCGGTGTTATTCAAGCTCTTCATGGCAGCAGTCGAACTCTGGCACGCAACTACAGGTATTTACTGCGTAGGAGTGGAAACCCTCCTCGGCTTGCTTATCTGATAACGAGTATGAAATCCGTAGGGTTCGAGATTGAGTGTGTAATCCACCTGTTATGTATTATTTTCAGGATTTAATGGCAAATAGCAATGTTTACAGCCTCACGCCAACAGGTTGTGATGATTCAGTCCTTGGAAGGGTTTCTAACTTCCGATTTTCAGTTCTCAGACTTTTATATGTAAAATTTATGCTGTTGCTGAAGGGCTAGAGTTATACTCGCCCGGACTTTTAATTAAGAACTATATTTTCCTTGAACTATTGGAATTACCTGTATAATTTCACTGTTGGATGCTTACCGCATGCCTATGCGATGACTGTGTGTATGGCATTATAGTTCGTCCTAACTCTATTTATCTAAGTTTCCGTTCTCACGATTTAATTGCATAGTTATGCCATAATGTGGGTGATTCTCCGTTGTCTTCATTCTTGGTTAATGGTTTTGTGCATCAGTTTATATACTCAATTTTCCTTACTGTGTTAATGGAAGTAAATGAGATTCATTTCGGTTCCTGGCTCAGTGTTTTTGTTCTGAAATTTCGATATCCTATTTTGTTTCTGTCAGGCGGTTTCGACCCTATAAGAAT
The DNA here is from genome assembly GCA_034641835.2 of Pinus albicaulis. Taxonomy (NCBI): domain Eukaryota; kingdom Viridiplantae; phylum Streptophyta; class Pinopsida; order Pinales; family Pinaceae; genus Pinus; species Pinus albicaulis. Next base: position 1,619,345,716 of record CM076584.1, on the reverse strand, counting down.
GATGTTTTTGTTGTCTTCTACTGGAGTTATTTAAATTTGAATCTACAGAAATTCTTAGTTTGTTCTTGTTTTACACCTATCGATTGTGGGATACGGCGACCGGACCGCCCATCTGTCCGCGTAATTATCATAGGAGGAAAAAGGCGACCAACCCATGACTCTGGTTTATAGGTTTGGGTTAACAGTCTTTCCGAATTTTACCAGTCAGTATTTATTATCTTATAAGTCTCCTTCTACTCACGAGGGTTAAATCAGGAAAAGAAAGATTAGGTTTCAGGGTTTTCAGATTTACTTCAATAGCTTCTATAATGAAAGAAACCCAGAAATATGTAAGTATCACAGTTTCCTTCTAAATTCCATCCATTCTTCCAACAGATTCGATAAAATAGAGAACTAAATAAACAACACTAATTTACCGACAGCCTTATCATAACCGCAGAGTTGGAACAACCAGAAAAACAATTTCTTTTCCTACTTTATAAAAACAAGGGTTATCTGCATCTTACTTATTTACATGTAATACTGTCTGATGGTCCTGTTGCCTCCCTACAATGAGCTGGGCAATTACGTCCCACTTCTCTCCCCCTAGCTTCAAGTCTGGAGAATTACAATCTGTTCTGTAGGAGCGATTCCTGACGATCCGGTCCAACCCTCCTACTCCAATGGAATAGAGTTCTGGGGAGATTTCGGGACAGTCTGGTCCAATCTCCAACCCAGGAGACAATTCTGTTCTGGAATTTTCTTTCCAGTTTTTTTTTTACAGAGTCTTCTTCCTTCCTAGCCAAGAACCCCAAAAATTCCCCTGAATTCTCCTTTATCCAGAGTTTCTTTTTGGGTAACTGTAAAAAAAACTGTTTTTCCTTAACTAATTCCATATCTTGAGTTATATTTCTTTTTACCATCAATTTTTACTCATGAAAACTAATTCCATAGTAAATCCTTTTATTCAGAAAAATCAAAAATAGTTTGTTCAAATATTTAAATTAATTCATCCTTAATTAATAAAGCACAACCATTAGTCAGCAACTAATAAGGTGGTTACATTATATTTGCTCTTTCATTTTTTTTTCTACTTTTTTGTTTTTACCTTTTCATCTACTTTCGACTCCATGGATGCGGTCGTGTAACCGAGCACTCTTACCACCAAATTATAATGACATAATTTATGCATTGGGAAAAACACCACCAAATTAGAATGATTTAATTTATGTGTTGGGAGAAACACCACCAAATTAGAATGATTTAATTTCTGTCTTGCCTGAAACCTTGCCCGACTGTCAAACAAAGTGATTTCAAGAATCTATTTCTAAATTTATAAAAAAAAACCCTAGATTCATATTAATTCCAGATTTGTCAAGCGCTGAGAGGGATCAAATATTTAGAGGTGAAAACTTTTCATCAACTTTTGCACTCAAAAAAGAAGTTTTTAGCTCTAGAGGTTTGATCACTCTCGACGCTTAATAGATCAAGAGTTAAGATGGATCTTGGTTGGTTATTAATTAAATTAAGTTTTATTTCCACTGCATCTCTGCGTTTATGTGTATTTTTGCATTTCATTATATTCCTGCATAAATCTGGTTCAAACACACTTAAGGGAAACTCCAAAAATTTGTTTGTAAGCGCTGACTAAGCGATGAAACTAATTAGTTCTAGAAAAAAGTATGCTTTACTACTTTTAAGATAAAATTATTTTGTAGAATAGTTGGTGAAATAAAGGTCGTCCTTAGGGGGGTCTATCAAGGAAAAAACAACACAATTGGAAGAGTATATACATGTATACTAGGTTCTGCTCTAGAATCCTAAAGGGCTACCACCCAAGCGGCAAGTGGAGCATGAGATCCAATTGTTTTGACACTCACCATTACCAAATGTTAATTGTTTATAAAGGGAAATGAGGTGAAGAATTACTTGTAATAGCAATTGGAATATGGTGTTATTTGACCGTACCTCACATGTGGGTCACCCATTATAATTGTGCCTAAGAAGGATGTGACTTGGTGGATGTGCATTGGCTATAGGTTTTAAAAAAAATTATTCTCAATAATGGGTACCTCTTGCCTAGGATAGAGGATATTTTATGTAACAACATAAATACTTCACCAAGATAGACTTACAATCACGGGGTCACTATATTTGAGTCAAAGAAGAAGATACCTAGAAGACCACCTTCAAAGCTACAGAAGGTTTGTATTAGTGGTTAGTTATGATATTTAGCCTATGAAATGCACCAAATAATTTCATAAAGTTAATTAATGATATATTGTGCACTTGTATAAGTTCATTTTTTATTTTTTATTTGGATTAATGACTAGTATACATTGCTACCTACAAGGAGAACATATCACATTTGATGTAGGTGCTAGAGACTTTAAAGAAGCAGTAATCATTGTCACATCTCAAGAGGTGTGATTTATCACAATAGACTATGGTGTATTTGGGATATATGATAGGTGGAGGAGATTTGAAGATATATCCTTCCAAGATGGAGGTTATCATGAAGTTGTCGGTAAGGGTTAGTAAATGTTTTTGAGGATAAGAGTTTTGTTGAGGCGACATAGTACTTGAAGAAATTCATAAACTTGTTGTTAGTAGTAGCAACACCACTCCACACCATAATTTCAAGTTGCAAGAGTTTTGAGTGGGGAAAGGGTCGTCGAAGAGCTTTTAAAGTGCTAAATAAGAATATTAGTCAAACATTGGTTCTAGCATTAATAAAATTACAATATCGCTTTGAAGTGGAGACATATGCATGTGGACATGTTATGGGAGAAATCTTGATGCTAATTAATTAGATTAAAAATAATTACAAAATTCATACAAATGTAAAATAAAATTAAAACAAGAACCTACCGTACTAATACTAAAAATCTCTAATAAAAGAATAAATCAATTTAGATCTATTTTAACCTAGATATTTTATACATTGATCCATTATGTTTTTATTTTCTTATAATCGATCTTAATGCTTATTAAACCTTCGATTAAAATAGATCTACACTAATATGTATATCAATCCCATTAACAAAGCACTAGAAGCCAACTAGGTAACAAAATAGGCCTACCACTACATTATGTCCTACCTAGAAACACGCATTGTTAAATTTGAATTTTGAATGGGCACACACTTGATAAGTGGTGGAAGTTCCATGATAATAGCCTCAAATATAGATTAAGGTATTTTATCATCATAAGAAACAACTAGATGATTTAGAGTCATCAATGAAATACATGAAAACTCAATTTTATCACCATAAGGAACAAATGCAAGATTTAAATTCCTTAATGAATTTTTCCTTAAAGCAAATGACAATTGAACTCAAACAGGAGAGCTACAAATATGAGCAAATGCGTAAAATAATGATCAAGAATGAATAGTGATTAAGTATGTTTATGAAATCACAAAATTTTGGATGTCAACATTTTTTCTTCTTATTATTATCATATGTGCAAGTGATTGTGGTAATGAAAAAAAATAATAATCAAAAAAAAAATTAAGATACAATAACATTATTTTCTGGCTAAATTTTAAGAAGAAATCGTATAGAAGTGTATTGCCTTTATATTCTATGTCTAGTGCCTAAAAATGCAATCTAAGATATTTCTATATATTTTGTAGCTAGAAATGAAAAAATTAGAACTGAGCACTTGTTCTCGTTGTTTAAATCATGTGTATAAATGACTATGGTCATATATGGAAATTATGTTACCTCAAACAAAATAAATTGCATTGTTTTTTATTGCATTATATCAAATATGATGAATTAAAAATTAAATGAGTTATAGATATTATGTCAAAAGTTATAAGGGCATATCGTACTAAAAATGTAAGGGTTCTCAATTACATTGAAAGTATTCATGAGATTATCTATAGATTATAATAGTTGAAAAGCATAGTTCTTACATATTTTCCATAGAGGGAGGAATCAAATGTAGAGTGAGGTCGTAAAGGAGAGAGGCCGTGCTCTAAATGGCTTCATTGTCAATTCTTCTTTATAAGGAATATTTTGGTACAATGGTAAAAATTCTTATGATGAGGTGTGTAATCTTGTTGAGAGACTTCATTTTATATGGATGTGATGTGAAATACATCAAACCACCGGTAGAGACATTGTTGAGAGATTTCCTGTTATATGGATGTGATGTGTAATATATCAAACTATGGGTAGAGACAACGTAACCCTTGAGAGGTTTGAGAGGTTTAGTTGACCATGATTATTCTCAAAATAATAATGAATCTTCTCTATAGTAGACATGTATAACATGAAAATATATTTTTTTGTATGTTTTGAAGGAGATGATTTGTGGTATAAGTGAAAAGGAATCATATTCTAAATCACATAATGCTGTAGAAAAAATTATAGTTGTTTGGAAAATAAAAAGATAAATATTCTCTCTCAAACTCTAGGATAAATATTTTAATAAAATTTTAGTTATTACATATTGTAAAAGAAAACCAAATAATCTTAGAGAAAATATATCTAAAAGTAGAAGAAAAAAAGTATAAAAGACTTTAAAACCATAGAAACTATTTTAACAAAAAAATACCTTTAATACAAAACAAAACAAAACAAATATAATTTAACAAAAAAATAATAGGAGTGGAAAGAAAATTTAATACAATGAAATGTACATATAAAATAAAACTATATAAGGAGTGACTTTACTTTATTTTAGATGTTATAAATGCATTTAAATGAGCAATACAAGAATTAAAAAAAAGATATTTCCAATGGAAATTTACAAATTAAGCTTGACTTCATTTTAATCTTGAGTTGGAAAACACATTATATTAGGGCAGGGTTTAATTTATAGATGAAATGCCATTTTTCACTAGAATTTGGGGATTCAATTTTAAGAGAAATTATGATTTATTTTTATTTAAAATATATTTTGGAATGAATAGATAGATTCAGTACTTTAAAAAACCATAAACCATGACTTACTAGAATTCTACATATTCAAAAAACAGCGCTTAAAAAATCATTTTCATCTCTGACATTAAATTAAATTTAATTTAGTATTAAAAATACATAAAATATAACTTAAAAACAAACTTAGGCAATTATATTGAATGCGTTAAGATCGAAACAGGGAAATATAACGAGCTCTCTACAATAACTACTTCTCTGAATAATATTATTCGCTGATGGCACAAAAAAAGCAGAGGACCAGAAAAGGGCAAGACTGCATGAGGTACTTAGTACTGAGTATCAAAGATTCGACCAAACCTTCCAAATTGAAGAGAACTGAACTACTTCACATGGGACCTGGATAGATGACGTGGAGGTGAAGAGAATTTCTTGAACCCTTTCTCTTGAAAAACATCTTCAGCTTTTTTCTTGGAAAGAGTTTGAAGCATTCTAAGTTTTTTTTGTTATAGACGTTATGGTCCGCTCCTTTTAACGCTCCATCAAGATTTTTTTTAACGCTCCATCAAGATTTTTTTTAATGAGAAGGATCATTTAAAGAATATCCGAAATATGTGCAGATATTTTTTCTTGCTTCTTGAAAAATCATCTTCAGCTTTTTTCATAGAAAGCTTTTGAAGCATTCTTTTTGGTTATACACGTTGTGGTCTGCTCCTTTTAACGGTGGATCAAGAATTTTTTAACGGGAAGGATCCTTTTAAACGAATAGTCCGAAACGAAATATCTTCGTAAGTTGTCTTCAAAGATCTGGGGAGTTATTGGATCTCATTCTCCCCACGATTGAGTGCACAATCAATGTAAAAGAGACACAACCATCTGGGGAGTTATGGGGTCTCATTCATCGGCTGGTACACAAGTAGAGGAGACACAACCAGCGAAAATAGTAGGAGAGACAACATTGCAAAACAGGCTTCAACGGCCAATTAGCAAAACTGGCTTCTATCAACAGGCGAATTAGCAAAACAATTGTAATCGCTGAGTTTTGGGTTCGATTGCAGGTGGAACCTAACACGAATTTAGGCATTGTACGTATATGATCAGTCCCAATGCATTGTAAAGACAACTTCCGAAGATTGTCCGCTCCCAGTTCTTTCATCGATAGAGAAGGGATTATTGAAGAGCCTATGTTTATCTCCGTGTGGCTGTGGCTTCGTGTTGTGTCTATATTGTGTGTGTTCGTTTCTATGTGTTATTGAAGAGCCGAGTTGTTGTTTCATCGATAGAGAAGGGATTTGCATGGACGAGACGAATGAAAGACGTTGTGTCATATTTGTTGCAGCCATGACAGGTATGTTTCTGTTATTTATTTTGGTATGGTTATTTTATTACTTTATGATTCTGTTAGTTATTAATCACATATATCATCAGTTTAGTTTATATATATATATCATGAGTTTAGTTTATATATCATTAGTCAGTTTAATTTATATATCCTCAATTTACTGTCTCATGTATCAAGATAGACTTCTCTATATGTATATATTATTTTTCATTTTTATATCATTATAGATTTTAAACATTAATTTTTGAACTCCAGTATTATTACTCATTTAAATTTGTGTATAAATTATTGTTTTACATTCCATAAATTTCATGTTTTATCTTTTCTTTTTTTAAATATTTGATTTTGTTATTTTAAATATTTAATTTATTCAGTTTAGATAATATATCATCATTTTACTGTCTCATGTATCAAGATAAATTTCCCTAAATAATTATATTTAGCCCTTTCTGGAATCATTGTTCTTCTTCACTTTATCATAAATGTTAAAGCTATACGCCACTTCTCTTCACAGATGCCTGCAAGCGATTATCTCCAATCCAGTAGCTCTGTTTTATTCACCATTATATATATATATATATATATAGATATATATATATATATATATTTATGTATATATATATATATATCTATATCTATATCTATATATATTCATTTTTATATCATTATAGATTTTAAACATTTTGAACTCCCGTATCATTACTCATTTAAATTTGTGTATAAATTATTCTTTACATTTCATAATTTTCATGTTTTATCTTATCTTTTTTAAATATTTGATTATGTTATTTTAAATATTTAGGTTATTCAATAAATACTTATATAAAATTAAATTAATATCATATAGTTAAATTTATTGTTCTATATTATATAATATTCGATTTATATGATTTATATTTATATTGATATTGTTATTAGTGCATGAATTTTTTAGTTAATTATTATATTTGAATTGTTTAGTCAGATTTGTATTTGTATAATTACTTATTGATTGAAATTATATAATAAAGAAAGGAATATTTTTTTGAATTGAATTTTTTGATTTATATGTGATGGTTTATAATGTGAAAGGATATTTTTGTATTCTTTTATTATATGTAACTATTTATCATTTGAAAATTGGATGATATAAAATAGTTTAAATTTTTTTATTAGTAGAATTGTTTTATTTATATATGATATGTGAAATATATGCATTTGTTTATTCAAATGTGAAAAGATGCTTTAAAAAAAGTTTTTTTTTTTTTAAAATGTACCCATAAGTTGTAATTGTTAAAAATATATCTTATTTTTTAGATGACACGACATTGATATTTATGTATAGAAGGCTTTTGTTTATATTGATAAGTAAATGTTAGTGTATTTTATGTGTTTTCTCAAATGAAAGCAATTTTTGTTTGTTTATGTGATATGATGGTTGTGTTTTTCCTAATTAGATGATATGATTGCATTGAACAATAATATTATGTTGACAATTTTTGCAAGTTTAATTTGTATATGATTATGTATGTATTTGTTTTATTATTTGTAAGATCATATAATGATTATGTTTCTTACATAATATGATGATTGTTGAATATAATAATGATGATTATGTTTTTGTTTGCTAAATGGCATGCCTTAAGTTCTTAGATGATATCATGGTGATAATGAGAGAGAGGGATAATAAGAGTGAGGGGTGGGAGATAGAGAAATATGAGGGGGAAGGAGAGAGATGAAGATGGAGAGAGAGAGAGAGAGAGAGAGAGAGAGAGAGAGAGAGAGTGGTAGGGAGAGAGAGAGAGGGGGGGAGGGAGGGAGATAGGTAGGGAGGGGGGAAGGGGGCAGACAGGGAGGTGGAAGCAGGGTGAGAAAGAGAAAGAGAAAGAGGCAAGGGAGAGAGATATGGTGAGGGAGGGGGAGATAGAGAGAGAAAGAGATGGGGAGGGAGGGAGAGAGAGAGAGGGAGGGGAGAGGGAGAGAGAGATGGATAACGAGAGAGAGAGGGAGAGGGAGAGAGATAGGGGGGGGGCATGGGAGAAATATATGGGGGTAGAGAGTGGTAGAGAGAGCGGGAGGGGGAGGCGAAGAGAGAGGGGGGGTGGATCAAGAGGGGGGAAGAGAGAGGGGTGGGGCGTGAGAGAGAGAGAGAGAGAGAGAGAGAGAGAGAGAGAGAGAGAGCGCAAGGGGAAAAAGGGAGAGGGAAAGGGAGAGGGAGGGGGGATAGGGCAGTTGAAGGGGTGGGGGAGAGAGAGAGAGAGAGAGAGAGAGAGAGGAAGAGGGAAGGAGAGAGTGTCAGAGAGAGAGAGGGGGATAAGGGAGAGGAGGCGAGGGGAGGGGAGAGAGAGGTAGAGATATGGGGAGAGAGAGGGGTGAGAGGGGGAGAGAGATAGAGAGAGATAGAGAGAGAGCGCGGGGTGGGGAGAAGAGGGAAGGTAGGGAGAAGAGGGGGAGGGAGTAGACACGTGACATGTGTGTGTGTGAGGAGAGAGAGAGAGAGAGAGAGAGAGAGAGAGAGAGAGAGAGAGAGAGAGAGTGTATGGTGGAGGGGAAGTTGAGGGAGAGGTAGGAGGAGAGAGAGGGAGGGGGAAGGTGAGAGGGGGAAAGTGGGAGCGGAGAGGGGCAAAGTGGGAGAGGGAGAGAGTGATGAGGGGAGAGACAGAAAGGGAGGGGGAGGTAGTGAGAGAGAGAGAGAGAGAGGGAGGGAGAGAGAGAGAGTGAGAGTGAGGGAGGGGCGGTGGGAGGGAGAGGTAGGAGGAGAGAGTGGGAGGGGGAGAGAGAGGGGGGGGAGTGGGAGGGAAATGGAAAGGGAGGTAGAGAGAGCGAGAGAGAGAGAGAGAGAGATGAGGAGGGAGGGGGAGATATAGTGACAGAGATGGGGAGGGAGGGGGGGAGAGATAGAGA